>JAJKFI010026594.1:0-19982 GCA_029204185.1 Lerista edwardsae
GTCTCCAAGCCCCCAACTCTGCTATTATTCACACAAATTCACAACAGCATTGTTGTGAGCATGCCATGAACGACACTCGCTGTGACCTCGCTCTTTGGAGTGTCTTCGCCATTTGCAGGGGTACCATTTACCATTTGGGTGGCAAGTTTGAGGAATAGCTCGAAGTCTCAAATGAGTTCACGCTCCACATTAAACAGCAAAACCCTATTCTATGTTTGAGAGCATTGGTTGTGGGTATATCTGCTTGTATACCGAGGTCAGCAATTTGCCATCAACTCTTTTTCTAGGCCTTGGATAATGCAGTGTCACTGTGTGTGCGAACTCCCAACGGTGCATTTTGGAAGCTGTAACCTTAAGAGGGAATTAACAACATTGGGAACCCCAAATAATGCCTATAGAGATATCCAGTGATCTCATTGTGGCCGGCCCTCTCAGAGGCAAGCTGAGCTAGTTGCCTCAGGTGACGGATAAAACCAGGGGAGGACCAGCCTTTTAACCAAGAAGCAATGAGTTCTGGTAGTGCTCAAGGGAAGGGTGCAGGGAAAAGGGGTAAGGAAGGGCGGGGAAATACTGCATTTATTTTCTGGCCATTATTATTATTCATTTCATGTCATGACTGTTACTAACTCTCAGGGCGCAATTCTAACCTGGAGTTAGGCTGGCATAGTTTGGTTGGCACAAGGGACACCGTGAAGTATGTTTGGAGCACTCTTGGAGTCAGAGAGGCCAGCACACTGACGTGCACCATCCTCCCTGACTCCGAGAGTGTAATTACTCCCGCTTCCATAATCGCCCCGAGAACTCACAAGCACACAATTATAGTTATATAAACCCAGTTGTTAAATGGAATAAAAGAAGCCTGGCTATTGGAGAGAATGCCAACATGAACCAGCAAATAGCAGCATGCATGCACACACACACACACACACACGCACAGATTGGAAGGTGCGACTTAACTTGCTCCAGGTGACAGAGCAAATATTCCCGAAAACCAGGCTGTGCTCAAGTGAGTTGTGTCCATCACAGCAGCGTGAACCCGCCTGCAGCTCTGTGCCCTCACTCACCGCCTGTCAGCGCCCCTGAAATTTGCCGGTGCTGACTCGGGGCTCTTTGACATAAGCCAATGATTTGTGTCCCATTCAATTTAGTTCATGGGAAAATACTCATAGCTCCTTGCCATATGTCCACGGATGATAATTGCATTGATCCACCTCACCAGCAAGCTGGGGAAAGGCTGGCTTTTCTGATAACGGGGGGGAATCGGAGACAGCCACTTTTTAGATTTAATGCGTTAAGGCCCAACTGACTGATTTGATTCCAATCAGACTTGACAAAGCTATGCATAAACTAAGGGGTTGTTAAATATGCCAATAAGTGAATTACTTTTAGCGTCATGTTGCCAGTAGACACATTGATGGGAAAGCTTCACATACTGGCTGAAAAGAACACCCAGCCATTATTTGTCCTCCTTATTGGGGTGGATGAAAAGCTGTAGATAAAATACAAAGGTCCAAAAAAAAAAAAGAGGTTAATTTCCTTTTTTTTTTCTTACCCCATATAGCAAGTGATGCAGTGGTAAACTTTGAAGAGTCATATGCTTTGTGTAACACCTCATAAACATGCCCCACTGAGAGTGCAACCCTAACCTGGAACAAAATTTGGCTGGCACAGGGCACACTGTAAAGTATGTTTGGACCACTCTCGGAGTCAGAGAGGGCAGCACACAGATGTGCACCATCCTCCCTGACTCAGAGAGTGGTCCAAATGGGCTCTACGGTGGCCCTGGTGCCAGCCAAACTTTGCTGGTGTAACTGTGCCAGCCTAACGCCAGGTTAGGATTGTGCCCACAAAGTGGGACAGAGTGCCTACACCTTTCACCACTGCATTGAACAGGGAATTTGGGCAGGGGAAGCTTTTGAAACCCTTCTATTCCATGATTAGCCATGTTCCTGGCTAAGCCATGTACCTGCCCAAATTCCCTCTTCAGTACAATGGTTAAAGATATGAGCACTCTGTCCCAGTTTGTATTTGGTAACCCTAGGCATAATGTACAGGGACAGTTTTGCAAACTCTCAAATGTCAGAGTCAGACACCGTGTGTTTTATGATACCACTAAACTATATATAGGTGTTATAAAGTCCTCCACTTCACCCAGTCACCATATCAAGTTCCTTATTTTTTTCCCCCAAACTTGCAGCCCTTCAGATATTCATTTTCAAGATTTAGAGACTTTGGTGTGTGTGTGTTTTTTTATTAAGCATCTCCTATGATTTAATAGGAATAAACCTGAACACAACCATTTAAGGTATGTCTGATTAAAAAAAAAAAAACCACAGAGATCAATGCACATTAAATTCAGTGCAGCCAAAGATTAAAAACAATTTTCTTCTCTCCCAATACCCGTTTCTGAAACACTTAACAAGTTTTATTTTTTATTACACCCTTTTAGAAATCATGGTGATTTTTTTGGGCAAAAAAATGAAGTGAAATATTGGGCATGGTGAAATGCAGTCTATTATGATCAGAGGGAGAATGTTGGTGCCAAGTTAAAGAGGGGCTTTGCCAATTCCCCCCCCCCAAAAGGGTATGATACTTAAAATAGTTTGTGTTGTCCACACAAAGCCTTGAGATTTGAGAACAGTCATTCTTGGATGTTGTTATAGACAAGATTTGTTTTTTGCTGCAAGCCCAAAACCATTCATTAAGATTATGGGCAAAATTATACAAATAGAACTCTCCCCGGGGCTCTTGCTGGCTTTTCCAGGATCGGTCGCATTGCTGGCACAGTTAGGCCAGCAAAGTTTGGCCGGCACAAGGGCCACTGTAAAGTGTGGAGTCAGGGAGGATGGCGCACGTCTGTGTGCTGGCCTCTCTGACTCCAAGAGTGCTGCAAACATACGTTACGGTGTTCCTTGTGCCGGTCAAACTTTGCTGGCCTAACCATGCCAGCCTAACTCCAGTTTAGGATTGCGCCCTAAGACAACTTTCTATGTTCAACTGAAGTCATCATGCCAAAGGAAATAATGCACTCACGCAATGTGCTTCTGAGAAGTTCTTTCGGGTTCCTCATCAGAAAAAGCACTGAGCTGAAACCAACCAACCAACCAACCCAACCACGAATTCTCCTCTATAAGTCCCTTAATTAATGCATTCTTGACCAATGCTGTTCTTTCCAGTTAAGTAATTGTGCTCACATTTCCTCTGCCATGTGATGGTGGTAAGGGATAGAATGCACCCATTTTCTACATGCCTGCATCGATAGACACTCTAATGAATGGCTGTGACGGTTGTTTTAGAGAAAGGTTATATTATCCATTTTCCGGGCAAATTCCAAGTGCCCAGGTTGCTAGGCAGGCTTCGGAGAACACCCCAAGTTTAATTAACTGACTCTAAATATTTCCCAGATGAGACCAACCCCCAGTATACAGCAAATATGTCAAAAACCATTTAGATTCTGACATTTGCAAGAGGAGATGGTGAACTAAAGGAAGCTGAAAATACTATCAAACGAGTTGTCAAAAACCTGTTAATTTTCTTTTTCCTTGCCTCGTCCTTTGAGTAGCACGCTGCAGCATTTAGACCATTTCTGTAAATGCTTAATACACGGCTGAAGCGAAATAGCCCTTTTTAGGCCTTTAATCCATACACCACTGATCAAATCATTATTTTATGTCAGCCGGAATATCAAAGGCTCACTGATCAAAAGCAGTTGGTTAATAATAAAAGAGAAGACAAAAGCCACTGAAAAAATCCTAACATGGGGAATAAATTATATGGGAAATTAATGCTTTTTTAGAAGATGAAGTCAAATATTTGATTTTTTTTTTTAAAGGTAACTTTACAGTCGATATTGATTTCTAATCGCTGGCATAACACTAAGGGGTCTTCGCTTTGAAACAAGCAGTCATGAATTTTTCAGAAAGAACAAATTTGTAGACATTTCATAGGTTTACATTTGAAAGCTTTGGGGTCCAGTCCTATCCAACTTTCCAATGCCAATGGAATTTCCACGTCCAATGAGGGATGTGGTGGCGCAGCGGGTTAAACCGCTGCTACTGGGCTTTCCGACCGGAAGGTTGGGAGTTCAAGACTGCGCCACGGAGTGAGCTCCTGTAGCTTGTCCCAGCTCCTGCCAACCTAGCAGTTCGAAGGCACTTAAAATGCAAGTAGATAAATAGGGACCACTTCGGTGGGAAGGGAACGGTGTTCTGTGAGCTACGGCATAGAGTCATGCCGGCCACATGACCACGGAAGCTTGTCCTCGGACAAACGCCGGCTCTACAGGCTTAGAAACGGAGATGAGCACCACCCCCTACAGCCGGTCACGACTAGACAAGTCGGTCGTGGGGAAACCTTTACTTTTACCTGTCCAACTTTCCAATGCCCAATTCAGCTGCAATGCATTCCCAAGTTGAGGGAACAGCGCTGGTGCCACTGGGCCGATGCAAGTGGCTAGCATCGGCCCAACGGCACTTACAGGGTTGGGCCTTGAATCTATGAGAAAGGTGGTATATAAAATGCCATAATAAAATCCAATGAAGACAGTTTTTATGCTATACAGATTGGAGCGAAACAAATTCGAGCTGTTCATAAGAACATAAGAAGAGTCCTGCTGGATCAGGCCAAAGGCCCATCTAGTCCAGCTTCCTGCATCTCACGGTGGCCCACCAGATGCCTCAGGGAGCGCATGGGACACCTAGATGCCTGCATCCTGTTGCCACTCCCTTGCACCTGGTACTCTGAAGTAGCCCACCACCAATGTAAGGAGGCTGCACAATCCATCATTGCTTATAGCCCACGATGGATGTTTCTTCCAGAAATCCATCCAATCCCCTCTTAAAGGCATCCAGACCAGATGCCATCACAACCTCCTGTGGCAAAGAGTTCCACAGATTAACTACCTGTGCTCACAGGACGCTCATAGTGCTCATAGGACTTGATTTCCACACCCCTCCCTATCTTTGTTGCATTCCAGTCAAAATGTCCTTGAAGTGCTGTGTCCAATATTGGATACAGGATTCCAAGTGAGTTCTGAGTGATGCAAAACGGAGCCGAACCATTACATCTCATCGTTGGGACGTTATGCTCCTGTCAATGCAGCCCAGCCTAGCGTTAGCCTTGTATTGTTTGCAGTTGCACCATGACAAATAAATCTTGTTGGAGAGGCAGCCTTCCTCTCAGTTTGCTGCTGCTGCTGTTTGGCCCTTCAAGCAATGGTCCCCTTGTTTTTTATTTGCCCATGTTTGGCAGCAGTGGCAAAGCTCAGAACTACCATACTTAACAGTACTCCATAAGAGAGTAGCATCCAGTAATGGCATCTAAATGATTTAGCAACAGGTACTCACTTTTGATTGGCACTTGTGTCGGGGCCCGCCCACCAGAAGTGAGGTCATAGCCGGAACCCAGGAACTGCCCCCAGGAACCGCCGCGCCTCCTCAGGAGGGAGCCCCAGGCAGCCTACCTGCTCACGCTGCTGCTGCCGTTGGTCTCCCTTGCTCCGCTGCCTGCCTGCCTGCCTACCTGGCTCTGAGAACGTGCAGGCAACTCAAACTTTGCAGGGGGCGGAGCGGAGCGCCGACGGAGTCGACGAGTGGGCGGGCGAATGGGCGGGGCCAGCCCTAATCCTAGGAACAATGTACAATCCTAGGAACTTGCGTACCCCCGCGTACCCACTACATGACATGTCTGGTAGCATCCCAACCAAAAACTTGCTCACGTACCTTGAGGGTACCTTGGTTGGGGACCATTTTCTTAGAGGCACTCCACATTGCATCCAACCCCAAAACACACACACACCTGATCTATTTCAACTGATCTCATTATATGAGATTGTTGAATCAGATGGTAAATCCTCAGGTATCCAGCAATTAGTTTCCATAGATACTTCTAAGATTAGACTGCAGAAGAGTTTTTCTTGTGATAGGAGCTTGAAAAGCTTCATTTGACTCCTTTGAGAATAAATTATCTGCAGCATACTGAACTATATATGTGAAAGAGAAAGAGGCAGCAATGGGCTTGAGGAGTGGGGGGAGGTAAAGATTGTAAGAAATTTAGCAGAGGATTTTAGCTACCAAAAGTGGTAGTGAAAGAGAAATTATCAGGACATTTGTTAGTCTTTTTTGGGTGTTTGGACCACTCTCGGAGTCAGGGAGGATGGTACACATCTGTGTGCCGGCCTCTCTAACTCCGAGAGTGGTTCAAACATACTTTATGGTGTCCCTTGTGCTGGGCACACTTTGCTAGCCTAACTGTGCTGGCTTAACTACAGGTTAGGATTGCGCCCTGACTCTCACTTCATACAGGGTGACGGTGAGAATCAGCGGGTCAAGCTGGAGACCCACATCAAGTAAATTGTGCATGGAATAACAAATCCCAGAATCCACTGCAATGCGGTAGGATTCCACAGCAAATGGGCAGTGGCGGCTCAGAAAACAAATGATGACAAAAGGGCCCTGAAGATAGAAAGTTTGAAAACGATCGTAATGTGATTACAGTAATTCAAGTCCCATCCTGCAGCCCACGGGGTGCTGGTGAGGGGCTGGTTTATTGCAGATCTAAACATCATTTTGAGATTATCCTGCCAGCGCCATCTCTTTTCTCAACAGTGGAGGGACGTTTTACAGTTTTCAGCTTTCTCTTTTGTCTCCGCTAAGCTCTAAAAGTACAGCAATTTCCTCACCTTCCTCCCCCCTCGACCAAGCATGGCCGTCACTGCACAAACTGGCAACATTAAGGCATTCTGTTTGAAGAGAGAGAGAGAGAGAGAGAGAGAGAGAGAGAGAGAGAGAGAGAGAGAGAGAGAGAGAGAGAGAGAGAAAGAAAGAAAGAAAGAAAGAAAGAAAGAAAGAAAGAAAGAAAGAAAGAAAGAAAGAAAGAAAGAAAGAAAGAAAGAAAGAAAGAAAGAAAGAAAGAAAGAAAGAAAGAAAACACCCACTGGCTAACTACAAAAACTCCCAGCTTAAATCAGGATCAAAGATAGGTGATAAAAACAGGAGAGCATGATTACAGAAAACTATTATAAACCTCCAGGGGAGTATGAGGAGGAAATGTTTATATAGATAAGGCCATCCTAAAGAAAAGCCTGGAAATGTGATCATCAACAGATTTGATCAAGGCGACCGGAATACGAACTGAGAAATGGCGAAGAAATATGGCAAACTCTGGGAAACACAGTCTAACAATGCTTACAAGTCAAATTGGCAATTTGCAATTTTTTTAAAAAAATAAAAAAATCCTGAACTAAAAGTATCATAATAGTTCAAGCCAATCAACTATTAGATCACCGTTATAACTACTAGGCAATTTTGGTGCTCCTGTTCATGCTCCGACCCTCTTTGCTCCTTTCTCTCCACACAAATCTGAAAACACTATCTGAAGTGTGTTTGCAAATGGTGTTGTTCTTTTTTTCCCCATTCTCACCAGCAGTGAGCAACGGTCAGTATGGAAGACTAAGGCACAATTCTACGAGCGCAATCCTAACCTGGAGTTTGGCTGGCACAGTTGGGCCAGCATACCGTAAAGTGCATTTGGACCACTCTTGGAGTCAGGGGGGATGGTGCACGTCTGTGTGCTGGCCTCTCTGACCCCGAGAGAGTGGTCCAAATGTACTTTACAGTGGCTCTTGTGCTGGGACTTCTTTTCAAAGGTAGGAGAACATCAGTGGTTTTGCTGCAACAAGGTTAAAAAAAAAAGATTGTTTAATGTTCCCGTGTCTTTTTAATAGGAGTCCCAGTGACCATGGTGTGTGTGGATAACTGCAACTGTGGATACCAAATTAGCGGATATCAGGGCATGCCTGTATTCCTATAATATAGAAAAAGGGGGGACATTTAACTACTTCCACAGTAAATGAAGAATGTTTCCCTAGCTGAGCTTTGAGTCCCATGGAATGAGGAGACAAGAGAGCGCTCCCTTATCTTCAAAGGTTATTAATTGAGAATCGGGTAACCTGTTGGTTTGAGGTCCTCATTGCAATTTAGATGTACAATTAGATAAACAACACCTGAGGCAAAGAATCAGGCTTGGGAGATGGGATTTTTTTTCTTTCTCTCTGTGAGCCTCAGGTGACTAGAAGATGCACCCTCCAGAGCACAAGTGATTAAATAGCATACTACCCTTCAAGCGTGACTTATAAGGCTATTTATAGGACAGTTGTACTTCGGAGCAGAATGGGTTTTCAAGCTCTATATTCCGTTTATGGGGGATGTATATAGTACTACTGCTCTTTATGGTAAGCCAAATGGCACTGCAATAATTTGCTTGGTGTATTAAGCAAGCTGTTATTACTCTGTATGTGAAATGCATAAACTCCCCTGAGTACAAACAGGCAATCATGAGCGGTGTTTGGTTGCACTGGGGTTGCTAACCAAGGGCCTTTAGCATGGCCGCGTAGTGGTCTGCCTTTACTACAGAAGACAGAAGTCAACCGCTGGCGTATTAATACGTCATCTAGACCTGATAACCCTTTCATGGATCACTGCCTTGTCGTGGCGAAGGGGCTTGAGTAGCTCAATGAAACTGTGAAACTAATGGCAGAAAGTGAGGAAGACCTAAAGAACCTTCTGATGAGGGTGAAAGAGGAAAGTGCCAAGAAGGTCCCACCAATAAGAAGGTGGGATATATATGTTAAGAACTAATATCTTGGTCACCTAATATCTTAAGGTGACCAAGGCACTTATTTCTGGGCATCTGCTTAATGACATCATTTCCTGCTTCATGATGTCACTTGCTTCATGATGTCACTTCCAGCTCTCAGCATGCACCATGGATGCTATTCGACCCACTGTATATAAACTGTGTGACGCCCCTGCTCGAGTACTTTCAAATGAAGCCGTATTGATTTCAACAAGCTGGGAGTTTTCTCAGTTGTACCTAAGAAACAATGCCAATTGGAGAGAGGTATGGGGCAAAGCCCAGAACTGTGGTCCCCTTGAGACACCTCTCACCCACTTCTAGATGGTCAGAGGATGCTGCCACATCTACAAGAACTGAGGATTCAAGTGGGCCATCTGAAGGTCATGGTCCCTGACTTCTATACAATTTGAAATGGAAAATCACCAGCCGTATTGTCATAATTGCTAGAAATCTGCACAATTTGTATCCATCTCAGAAGTTGTTCAGAAGATAGTCAGCGAGATGCTGGCAATCCGCAGTAGAACTTTGATAATTAGAGTTCTTTTTTTTAACGCAGTGACATTTTGTACTTATTCGCTGAAAGTACGAAAGGGCAGAAGACCTTGGTCTGACCAGAGGGTGTGACCTTTCTAGGATAAATTTCTCTCTTCACCAAAGCCTCACAGTCACAAATGTTAATTGGACCTAGCAAATAAAGTATTAACCGGTCACTCTTCTCTGTTAACTGGAATATTTATGGGGTAATTAAGCCTAGTCCGGAGAAAATAAACACCAACAATTATAGCAAATCATGGTGTTTACATGGGTTAAGCTCAGAGAGAGAGAGAGAGAGAGAGAGAGAGAGAGAGAGAGAGAGAGAGAGAGAGAGAGAGAGAGAGAGAGGCAAAAGGTCAATTTGTACAAGATAATAAATTAGCATCTCCACAGTTGCTGGAAAGGTCCTTGCAGGAACTACTGGATTCTTGTGACCCCTTGCCAGCAAAATCACCACTGGAACCTGTGTGGCCTTACAATTTTGCAAGCTAAGCAAGTGGGTATATAGAAGAACACAAAAGTCATCCGGTGGCACACATAATGCTGCATAAATAAAATTATTGAAGTTTATATAGAAGTATTTTATATGCTGTGCTATAGTATACGCATAGTAAATATGCTAGTTTTGCAGCACCTCTTTCTAACTTTACACACAGACGCAGACACACACGCATGCGAGACGGACACAGAGAGTACCTATAGTAGTGTTTTTCAAACTGTAGGTCAGGACCCACTGGGTGGACCTGGGCCTGATGTCAGGTGGGTCGTGGAAAGCTGGGAGCTGCCGTCTTGGAAGCTGCAGACCCAACTCTTGCTATATTCCTTTTGTGAGTATTAACAGTTTGAGTTGCCAAGTGAGGGTTTTTAAACATTTGTTTTTTAGTTCAGTGCTTTTGCATATTTTGTCCTAATTTTGCTTTTCTGTCAGGGGTGTTTCCTGGTTGTGCAATTGCTGCAGTCCAAGAATGCCAATTTGCATTCCAGGAGTATCATTTTATTATGTCACAATGACGGCACTTCCTGCTTGATGATGTCACTTCTGACTATGACATCACTTCCAGGTTAATGACATTACTTCCGATTGGTCCCGACACGAGTGCTATTCTAAAAGGTGGGGCCTGGTCTAAAACATTTGAGAACCACTGACCTAGAGTGTAGCAAAGTAGTATAAGGGTTGAATCTAAATATGCCCTTCCTTGTGCCAAAAGACAAAGAGCTGGCGCAAGAAGCATGCATGAAGAAAAAAACAACCCCAGATCTCCGAAGCGCCTTGGGTTTGTTCAAGAAATGTTGTCGTTGTTATGAACAACGTCTGCTGCAACCTTTGGCTTCCCCTGGGGGATTGTTTGCCTTGATTTTGAAATTGGGCCTCCTGTGTGAAGCAGCGACAAGACTGATGCCTGAAGCACAAGGGCTGACTCAGTGGCTGTGTTTGCTTTCTGCAAAAGTTACCAGTAAATGAACCTGCCACCACACATCCTGTAGAAAAAAAAGATAGTGACCATCAGAATCCTGCTGCTGGAAAAACTACCAGTGCTTCAACGGCTGCGGGAAGCAGACTGCTAAATGCCCAGACAATGTTCAAAGAGAAACAAACACTGTCCTGTATTCTTGTGGCTTCACCCAAGATATAACCCTGAGATTTTTGGGGTTACAAGCACTCCCCCACTACAAATCTGGGGACGAAATATGCCTCTGAGTACCAACTGCAGGACTAGACTGATCACCCATCTAATCTGGCAAGTAATCCTCTTATTTTTTTAAAAGTTTTGTTTTATTTGTTTACCTGTGAGTTTATTTCAGATGCCAAGCCAATCATACAGCTGATTTTGAAGCATCCCACATGAGGATTGAGCACATCTATTTTATGCTTGACCTTTCCAATCTCCCATTTCCCTCCTTCCTACTCAACTTCATAGTACAGGAAAGGAAAATGGAACAGAAAAAGTCTTCCCTGAGGACCAAAGGCAAAAAAACCCCTCAAATCTCTTTGCGTTTCACTTGAGTTGAATTGTGGAAGAGGATTACCGATCTGCTAGGGAAGGAAATGAGCTAGATATCAAGCCTGTTCATGTAGGACATTAAGAGGTTCTCTGGCAAATAGTTTATCCTAATAATCCACACTGGCACTGTTGTTGTTGGCTAAACAACCTGCCCCAGAAGCAACTTTAAAAAGTGAAGTTATAATGAACGTTTCAGAAGTTTTCATGACCGGAGCAACAGTCAAGAAACAGCTAACAAACAGAAGGACTACCTCCACCGTATGAAATGGCCTGATCCCTGAGACCAACCAAGAAGGCTATGTTGTGTGTGCCACTCTTAACAGAGGGCAGGAGGTGTGGTCCAGAGGAAAAGCTGCCTGAAGGCTACCAGAAGCTAAGCAGGCGTAGCCTGGCTTGTGTCTGGAGGAAGGACCAGAAAAGTTCCTGATAAGCTGTTGTGACCCTTGGTGGCAGAGAGGAGTCGCTGTTGAGCTGGGGCTTGCCAAGATGGAAGAGCAATTTGGGATGTCGAAAATGTTGAGAAGATGTTGGACTGTTAATGATTCAGTTCACCGTCACGTGGCCTAATATTTTGGCCCAATGTATTGGTATGCTTTATTGGTACATTGTTTTTTTTTCCTTTTAGGGTTGACTGTGATGGATTATGTAGCACTAATTAATTAATTAAACATTGATACTAAACAAGTTTGTACAGAGAACAATCCAGGTACAACAACCAACTTTGTCTCTATGACTCCATCCATACCCCGATCATCCTACCAATTACAATTACAAAACCTTTATTGACATTCATCACAATAATGACAATAATGACAATACTTAAAACAATCACTACTCAGGATTAAAACTACTAATTACATCTAATAAGATCAAAAGGCATCCTCTTAAGGATTACCTTTTCAGTCGAGTCATATTTGTTCTTACAATTAAATCTAAAAATAAGGCAAGTTGGTTCAGTGAAAAGGCATCCTTCATATCAAAAAGAAACTTCTGCAATTCTGCAAGATCAGTCGACTTATAGTTCCGAGTAATTGGGTCCAAAAATTTAGATCTGCATGTCGCGGACATATAAATAGAAGATGTTCTAAAGATTCCACTTCACCCAAGGAGCAGGGACAAATGCGTTCCTGAGGGGGCAATCCCTCATATCTACCCCAAAGTACAGCAGATGGGATGATCATCCTACCGTTTCAACAGTTAGCCTAACCCACCAAACTGGAAGGTTGTCCTGCTCTGCTCCCAAGATTCGCAGCGAGATCTTTTCACTGCCTCTCTGTTTATTATGTCACTGATGAACACCTTCCCGCCTCCCGTTCATGTCAGAGAATAAGCACAGCACAAAACCTCTGAAAGCCAAGTCCTTTTTTCGCTCTCCTAATAAGTCTGGCACCTGTCTAATTCACCAAGACGATCTATGTACAAACAACTAAAGGGCAGAGGAAGCCCGAGTAGGCCCAAGGTGGCATTCAAAGAACTTTCACAGGGTGGTTGCTAGGGAAACAACTCTCTATCTCTGCTCCTGCGGAGAACAAATGTCAGTCAAGCATCAACACGAAAGTGCCTTCTACCTTTAATAAAGAAAGGGGTAAAATAAACATATGCATCTATAATCTAAAGAATAAATGGCACTCCTGAGCCAGGAAGGACCAACGGGAAGTTATTCATGACATCCCTCATACGAGACAGTCTTTACATCCCCACACGTATGCTCTTCTGCACCAGATTCCTGAGTGAGTAACACTCCAGTTTATAGCTTTGCAAAGGAACTTTCCTAGTCTTTGTTGGATTCCAGTCCACTTTGCATAGTACTGTCTACACCAGGGGTCTCAAATCAGTTTCATATTGTGGGCCAAATTACATTCGTGATGCCTGCTGAGCCACAACATTAATATGTCACGACATTAAGAAATGATGCCATTGAACAGGTCATTATCAGAAAGACAGGCATGCCCCAGTATCCACGGTTTCAGTTAACCACAGATACCATAGACTCTGGGGTGCCTATTAAAAATACAGGGGAACATTAAACAAATCTCTTTTTTTTTTACCCTGTTGCAGCAAAACCACTGATGTCCCTCTATCTTTTAAAAGGCATCTCCAAAATCCACTGTTTCAGGTATCCACGGTCTGGAGCGGAATCTCAGCAGATACCAGAAAATAAGTGCCTGCAAGCACTTATTTTTCACTTCAGAACTCATTAGCTGCAAATGACAGAGAAATCCTCAAACCTTGATCATATTGTCAAAATATGGGCTTTCAAGAAAAGCCCAATTATCACAGGGGCTACCCGTGAAAGTTTGGTCTGCACAAGGGACACTGTAAAGTATGTTTGGACCACTTTCGGAGTCAGAGAGGCCAGCACACAGACATGCGCCATCTTCCCTGACTCCGAGAGTGGTCCAAATGCACTTTACAGTATCCCTTATGCCAGCCAATGCCACTTTGCTGGTCTAATTTGTTGGCCTAACTCCAGGTTAGGATTGTGCCTTGAGTGACAACCCCAATCAACTTGTTTTTAGATCCCGAGCTATTCCTTCAGGTCAAAAAGGTGACAAGTGGCACAACAACAGACTGAATGAAGCATCTACAAATTGCCCCAGGATTGGGGGCTTTGGCTAATTCAAAAGTCATAAACCGAAGTTTCACAACTTCTTGAAAGGTCTGCTCTATTCTTAGAGAAACTCCTTAATGATTTGGTCCAGCGTTCTCTGTCAGCAACCTAGAATTATCACTACAATCTTCAAATGCATTAACAGTTTCTTAATATATTTTAACAGGAAAAAAAAACACTACCCACTCTTCGGGAACCAGAGGTTGCTATAGCTCCATTTCATTATAAATGCTTTAGGTATGTTCATTAAGCTATTTATAAGCAAATGGCCAATCTAGTGAAAGGCGTTAAGTGCATGGCACGCTCCTCACAGAAGCCATTAAACCAGCCATGAATAAACCTCTTCTGTCGAGACAGGTAGGTTCTTATGGGGAAATGGCTGAAACAAGACCAAGAACTGAACAGCTCAACAACTGCAGCATTTGAGTCGCAGCCAAAGAGGTGATAGAGGTGGAAATGCAAGACAAGATCTCACATGGGCCGCTCCAGGCCGAGGAGCTTCCTGTATCCATGCTGAACTGTTGAAACTTGTATCCTAACCTGGAGTTAAGCTGGCACAGTTAGGCCAGCAAAATTTGGCTGGCACAAGGGGCACCGTAAAGTATGTTTGGACCACTCTCAGAGTCAGAGAGGCCAAGACACAGACGTCTGCCATCCTCCCTGACTCCGAGATGCCTCAGGGAGCACACAAGACAACAAGACGCCTGCATCTTGTTGCTACTCTGGCATTCTGAGGTAAAATTTTGGGGTAAGTAAGAGGTAAATAAAAGAGAATTTGCTATCCTGTATGTGATGACGGAGCTATAACGACTTGCAACTCAGTCTGGGCCTTAACTACATAAGAAGAGCCCTGCTGGATCAGGCCAAAGGCCCATCTAGTCAAGCTTCCTGTCTCACAGTGGCCCACCAGATGACTTAGAGACCATACAAGACAACAAGATGCCTGCATCCTGTTGCCTCTCCCTTGCACCTGGCATTCTGAAGTAACCTACTTCTAACATAAAGAGGTTGTACCACCCTTAATGGCTTGTAGCCTACAATGGACGTTTCCTCCATAAATCTGCCCAATCCCCTTTTAAAGGCATCCAGGCCAGATGCCATAACCATCTCCTGTGACAAGGAGTTCCACAGATTAATTACATGCTGGGTTTCCTTTTTTACCCCCTGTACCCCCCTCTCATGGGCCCTGGGTTTCATAGCATTTCCCCTGAAGGCTATTTGCCCGAGGCAGAAGGGAAACCATGGTTTGGGACTGTGCAAGTTATCCAGGACTATCATTTCTTCCTGAGCTCTTTCAGTTGTCAAGACATTCAGTTGTCCTTGTGAGACTTGATTTGTGACCGGGGACTACTTATGCAGGACGCTTGCTTCGTTGCAGGTGTACAGATGATGTATTTGCCAACTGAATTAATTCAAACAAGCCCAGGTTATCCGAGAGAAAGGGCAAAGAAAACCCAAGCAGCAAGAAGAAGAAAAAGTCAAAGAAAGGGACTTTTTTAGAATTGCACAAAGAAAACAATGGGAAGAAAAGAAATATCTTCACAGCAAAGGATATTTCCACAAAGAAAAAAAGAAAGAAAGAAATGACACAGAATAAAGACCACAGTTAATTAGTCCACCATACAGCTTAATTTAAGCCTCCGTTTTAATGTAAAACTAAATTGGATATTAATATCTGGTATCAGTTTCATATAAAGACAGCGGAGGGCTGAGGGTCATTGGCTGAATGGCACAGATAGAAACACACCGAGCACAGAAATGGCATTGGGTCTTTGAAGCTGGCCTGAAGTGGTCTCTCTCGCCCCTATCTGATTCACGTGGCTATTTTTGCCTCCACAGCGGAGTCAACACAAGTGACAGTTATTGTGGATTCCGGGGCATTGATTCAGGCTTTTTTTTTGGGGGGGGGATTCTTGAATATTTCCACAGGCTTGGAAGACTAGGGCTGCTTGATACAACCCACATTTGGAAAATTCTCAGTGACACAGATCGCAATCCTAACCTGGACTTAGGCCAGCAATGTTTGTCCAGCACAAGGGACACCGTCAAGTATTAGGATTAGGATTAGGATACCTTTATTGGCATATCGGAGCATTATTCAGGTTGGGTACCTTACACATAAAGTACAAAGCTCAGCATTGAGTTAACATAGCAAATAATAATAATAATAATAATAATAATAATAAAAAACTCTAACATTATTATGATAAATACTATATAAAATAACGCTGTACTCAAACAGCATATAATTAAAACTCAGACGAACTTAATCTTTGTAAAAGTCATTAGTTGGCATTAGCTCGTAGACATTCTCTGCACATTCCCTTTGATAATATCACACAAGAAGGTCGCAAGACACTTTAGTATATCAGAATCAGTCAGCATAAGAAAAGGTGTAATATTGCCTTCATCCATAACATCTAAATTAAACTGAGACATCATGGTGAGAAAACTCTTGCGGGCCACAGTATGGAAGGGGCAATAAAAAATATATGCGGTAGTGCCTCAACTGCTTCCATCTGGCATGGACATAATCTGTCCTTATAGGGGATGCTGTTATATCGACCCACTAATACCGCCGATGGTATGACATTACAGCGTGCCAATGTTAGAGCTCTTCTTTCATCTGGATTGGTCAATAGATTAATATATTCGGGTATTCTCCCCACCTTAACTGGGAGGTTCCAGTGTAGGGGTGAAGAAGAGCAGTTTGCCGCACTCAGCAGATTTTGAGAATGCACATCAAGTATTCTCTGTTTAACCATATTAAATGCTGATAAAAAGGAGACAGAACCTAATAAGCTGGGGTCTAGACCAAGCTGTCTGATCTTCTCAAGACATGTATCCTCCGGAGGACAGGAGTCAATCTTGAATTGGTACAGTAGACTATTTTTGTTATTATTAAAATAGAGTCTTAGCCAATATCTGCAAGTCCTAAGCCAAGCTAATGTATCAAGCTTAAGTTGTCCTGATTCGAGGCAAAGAACTGCATATGGGACACATCTGGGCAGAGCCAAGATTTTCCTCAAGAACATCGATTGAATTAATTCCATAGAGTTATTAAAGCCCTTGATCCAGATAGGAACGCCATACATAACTTGGGCGATGGATTTGGCTTTGAATACTTTAAGGGCGGCTGGAATTAAATGACCACCTTTGTTGAAGAAAAATCTGAGTATTGCCGAAGATGAAATTTTTGCACTAGACAGTACCATTTGGCGATGGCTGGACCAAGAAAAGTTGGAGGAGAATAATAAACCCAGGTATTTAAAGGTTCTAACCTGTTCAATCTCATGGCCATTAAATGACCACTTATAGATTTTCCGAGACTTAGAACACACCATTATTTTGGACTTCTGGAAATTTGCCTGCAACTTATTTAAGGTTAGATAATCCATACATTTGTTGATCAGCCTTTTGAGCCCTATGCGTGTACGCGAGATGATAACCGCATCATCCGCATAGAGCAAAATTGGAACTTTACAGGTTCCAAGACTTGGTGCATGGCCCTCTACAGTAGACAAAGCCGGAGCCAGATCATTCAGAAAAAGGGTGAAAAGAGTAGGGGCAAGTGGACAGCCCTGTTTAACTCCTTTATTGGTGTGAAATTCCTCGGTAAACAGACCGTCCCAGGAGTATCTAACTCTACAAGAGGTAGATGAATAGAGGCGTCTTATTAAGGAAAGTAAATTAATAGGGACCCCCATGTTTTTTAATTTGGACCATAACAGAGATCTATTAACACTATCAAATGCCGCTTTCAAATCAATGAAAGCGACATAAAGTTTGGATTTGACTCTGATAGTGTATTTATACATCAGATGGGCTAATATTAAACAGTGGTCCAAGGTAGTGTGACCAGGTCTGAAGCCTATTTGCTCATTACCTAAGATCTCGTTGTGGGTCATCCAGATGTTAAGCTGGACTAGTAAAAATTTGGCATACAGCTTGCCAATTACTGATAGTAGACCAATTGGTCTATAATTCCCTGGATCGCAGGGGTCTCCTTTTTTATAAATAGGCACCACTATAGATTGCAACCAGGACTCGGGTAGCTTGCCATACAAATTGGCCATTTTAAAAAGTTCAGTCAGAATCGGGGCCCAAAAATCTGGCTCGGATTTAAGTAATTCCGCTGAAATTTTATCCGGTCCTGCTGCCTTGCCTGGCTTAAGAGAGGAAATCAGTATCTTAATTTCATCAATGGATACTGGTAGCGTGGCAAGGGGTGCCGGTAGATTAGAGGGCTCCTCTAGTAGAGGGATGGTGTTATCGAGAAATAGATTCCTGAAATGATCTGTCCAGTTGTGTGATGGTATCATCTTAGGGTCATGTCCCTTAGTTTTTAGAGCCCCATTCACTATGGCCCAGAAGGCACGGGGTCTAAAATGGATTACTGTTAAATACAGCTCATCCCAGCAATCTTTTAAATGTTTCAGTTGTTTATCTTTAAAGAGGGCAGTAAGTTGAGAATTCGAAACAAAATACTCATTTAAGGCCTCTAACGTGTTCAGAAGTCTGAATTTGTTGAAGGAAGTTCTGACTGCAGCTTTAGCTTGCTTACAGTCTTGGTCAAACCATCCTGAGTTTTTAATAAGCGGTTTAGGCCGTGGCATAGTCCCAGCCAGTATTAGATTCGAGAGAATAGTCTTGACTAATTGCTCGTACGCCTCTAGTACAATATCCGGAGGGTTCTTGACATTGATTAGGGTACTAAGAGAAATGATGTTAGAATTGTCCAGCAGGTTATGTAATCTCTGGGACGTATCTTTGTTCCAACATAGTTTTACATTCCCAGGCTGCTCCCCAGGAGCAGAAGATAGCAGTGACTGATCCGGGGGAGACACTGCTAGGTCTAATTGCAGGGGTAGGTGGTCACTCAGTTTGAAAGCCCCTACAGTAAAACTAGTTACCCTGTTGAATAGAGGAAGTGCAACTAACACATAATCGATGACACTACAGCCTACACTGGAGACGAAAGTGAACTCCTCTGCATGTTTAAACACTCTTAATCCATTAAGCCAATATAGATTATATTGAACACTAATTTCCGCTAGAGAGGCACCCGCCTCATTGACTTTGTTATCTTTAGAGAATCTTGGCAAAGTGTAATGCGGCGATAAGGAGTCCATTGATACCCCTTTTAGGATCTTGTCGAAAATTTCAGAACCCTCACCTACCCTGGCGTTGAAATCCCCGCCAATGATAAGGTGAGCCTTTGGGAACTTATCTATCAAGAGCCGTCAAGTATGTTTGGACCACTCTCGGAGTCAGAGAGGCCAGCACACAGCCATGTGCCATCCTCCCTGACTCCGAGGGTAGTCCAAACGCCACTCCCTTGTATCTGGCATTCTGAGGTAAATTTCTGACGTAAATAAAGCAAAGTCTGGCCAGCACAAGGGCCACTGTCAAGTAGATTTGGACCACTCTTGGAGTCAGAGAGGCCAGCACAGAGATGTGAGCCATCCTCCCTGACTCCGAGGGTAGTCCAAACGCCACTCCCTTGTATCTGGCATTCTGAGGTAAATTTCTGAGGTAAATTTCTGAGGTAAATAAAGCAAAGTCTGGCCAGCACAAGGGACACCGTCAAGTAGGTTTGGACCACTCTTGGAGTCAGAGAGGCCAGCACACAGATGTGTGCAGTGGTGTCATTCAAATGATTTAGAAACAGGTTCTCACTTTTGATTGGCACTTGTCGGGGTCCGCCCACCGGAAGTGACATCATAAGCCGGAAGTGACATCATAAGCCGGAAGTGACGTCATAAGCCGGAAGTGAAGCGATCTGGGAGTAGTCAATAAGTGGGTGGCTGTGCCAGCCAGGCTCCCGTCAAAGGGCTCAAGCAAAATGGGCGCTCAGCTGTGCCATAAGCATCCAGCAGCAGCAGCATGCTACCCATTCCAATCTGCAAGGCGGTGGATAGTCAATCCTCGATGGAGCGCCGCTGCGCCGGCAAGAAGTTTGCCGGCCACGTGGCCTGTTGAGGACTGGAGCAGACTAACCACTGTGGCCTTCTCTGTCAGGCATGTCACCTGCTGTGGCTGGCCTTCAAATGCAGAAGGAACTAGTGCCAATTTCAATTGCCCACCAGAGACATCAGGCAAAATCTGAGGAAGACTTCAACTTGTGTTGCAAAGTGGTATATAAGTACCTGTTGATTGATTGATTGATTGATTGATTGATTGATTGATTGATTGATTGA
>JAJKFI010026611.1:0-18001 GCA_029204185.1 Lerista edwardsae
TGAATGAATGAATGAATGAATGAATGAATGAATGAATGAATGAATGATTTTGTCATATGGGGAGAATGCAAAAAAATGTATAGGCCTCGAGTGTCAAATGATCTACAGTACTTATGTCACTGTTGATGGGCGACTGCGGGCTTGGGGCAGCAGGAGGGGCCACATTGCTGGGGGGAGGACGCACGATTCTGGCCCCCATTTTTCACCTGTCAATTTCGGAAGTGATGTCACTTCCAGGACATCATTTTGCCTTGGCACCAGGCTACACTTTCATTAGCTACACCATTGGGTTGACTTTGCCTTCCTTTCAATTTAATATGGAGAATGCCTAATATTAATTCTGGAATTGCTGCATGTATAGCTCACTGTACCTTTCATTCCTTCTGTTCTTCTGCTGCTTTTTTAAGTCCAAGTTACAAGTGTGCTGAAGTGCTTGTGCACAGGGAACTACAAAGTATCAATGCACACAAGTACTGTAGCACATCCGTAACCTGAGACAGGAAAAGATGGAAATACAGCAAAGTACACATTACAGTAGTCTGTACAAATGAGGCTCAGAAAGCAAAGGTGGCAGAATTAATACCTTAAGGCAGTGGTTCCCAAACTGTGAGTTGGGACCCACCTTTGGGTTATGAGCCAATTTCAGCTGGGTCGCAAAACACCCAGAGCAGCCATATTGAAAATATGGGAAGATGGGATGCTGACAAGAGGGGAGGCTGTGGGGTTGTTTTGCTTGTATCAAGTTGTAAATAGACATTTTCTCTTTCTGATTCACCTTGCTATTGGCAAATGGCTGAGAAATAATCCAATTTATGGCTGTGTTCTCAGGAAAGCAGCAGGCTCTGGCGTCACAATGGTGGCACTTCCATCCATGATATCACTTCTGTCGGACAGATTGTCATCCTAAAAAGTGGGTATCAGTGCTAAAATGTTTGAGAACCACTGCCTTAAGGTTATTCAATCAATCAAATAGCATTTAAATACCGCTTTTCAACACAAGTTCACAAAGCGGTTTATAGGCAAATAGTAATAATGACGTTAAAGGGCTCACAATCTAAAAAAATGTAGAACATCATCAGCAACAGCCACTAGAAAAGACACTGTGCTGGAGTGAAGAGGGACAATTACTCTTCCCCTGCTAAATATAAGAGGAACACCACTTGAAAAAGTGCCTCTTGTCCAGTTAGCAGGTTATTCCACAACCAAGATCAGTTTAGAACCCCCAAATCTGGATGAAGAGAACTTTGTAAACATTCCTACTAACATAATGGTTTGTCAGTAACAAAATGGTCTGTCGGGGGGAGGAGCCAGAGACTTGAACATGGCAGTCGCTTTTTATGAGTGGCTGGGGCTTGTGTTCTTTCCTGAATCTCTGCAAGGGGTTCAGGCCCAACTCCAGTAGTAGAACTGGGTTGGGGGTAAGCATTAACATCTAGCCTCTGGATAGTGGCCAACTCCGGAGGTGAATGATGTTTGCTTGTGCCTGGGAGCAGAAGAGACTCTGCCTTCTGGCAGACCGTGTGGACGGTCTCTGACTTGGAGAGTGACAACACCGGAGAGAGAATGATGGATTACAGCCTGGAAGGTCTTCAGAAGTCCCCCTAATGAAGACAATCGTGTGGGAAGAAGAAGTGGCGTGTAGGCGTAAATGTTTAACATCTTGGCGTGAAGTGCACTGGAGAGTTGGCTGCGGGCCAGTGGGGTCAGTGGAATTAAACCTGCTTAATCTTTAACACAAGATATCCACTGAAGTGCATTGCTGTTTTTTTCTGCTTCTGTTTCTATTTTCTTTTCTAAATGCTTTGATGTGGCGTGGGAAGCTGAAGTATGGAATAAAAAAGTACTCTGTTTTATGCTGAATTTTTTGCTGCGTAGCAGTCTAAACATGGCGTCGAGAGGCGGCAGAAGATTTATTATTGGAGCTCATTTATTTGAAAACGGACAGTCCTATTTGCAGATCAAGAGGATTTATTAATGAGATAAGAGAACACAAAAATGGGGAGTATTTTGATTTGTATGTTTAAAGAAAGCTTGAATTTTTTACTGCGTAATTGAGTCAACATGGCGTTAATGAGAAGGAAACCGACAGATCTACAATCAAGAGTTGAAAGATGTTTGAAGCATGTTCAAGGACTTGGAGAAATGAACTTTGTGGAAGGACAAGAGGAATGTATTTTTGAAGATGGACAGCCCTGTCTGAATTAACAAGATTTAAGAGAAAGAGACTATGAACAAGATATTTTTTTATGGTCTGCTGACAAATATAGTGAGAGTGTTTATTGTCAGCAGGCTCCCCTCTAGTGGCAGGAGAGGGGAAGGTTTTGACCAGATGTTAATTTTTAATGATTTGTATAATTTTTGGCTTTTTATAATAAATGGGCGGGGGGAATTTGAGTAATGAAATTTATGATTTAAAAATTGAATTAATGGTATAAATAGAAATGAGGATTAAAAGGTGACAAAGTTCATTCCTTCCTGTGAGATTTGTGATAGAAAGAAATGGTTAGCATTGAGCCTTGATCTGAAAAGCGATAATTGTAGGCTTGTAATTTTGCATCAGATTATATAACTAAGCGATTATTTTCTTCTTTTTTTAATAAAGGTACGTGATAACTCAAGCTTACATTAAGATATGATTTTAGAAAAAAAATGTTATTAAGGCCTAATGATGATTGTGAAGTGATGGATGTCATGTTATATCTTTATGCTCCTTATTTTTATGGCGTATTTTTCTTTTTCTTTTCTGAGATGGGCTGTTTTAATTCTAATAGAATAAGTTTTGTAACAAAGATTAATTAAAGATTAAGATTGAAAAATAATATAAGCAATATGAATAGAGATGAAGAGATTAACAGAGTGCTAGTTTAAATAGTTTGACTTCCCAGCTTCATCTATGTTTATTCCATTTCTGTGCTTTATATAGTAGGTTCTTCCCTTTTAGTTTATTATTTCATTGACTTTTACTATAAATTGGAGACGGATAATTGTAGGTATAGTTGACTTTTCTTGCTTGAGTTTGCTAAGTAACTGTGGAAATTATTGAAGATTTGAATGAATAACGAAAATTGACGTAGTTTTGTGAATCATAATGATTGTGTCCTTTCAGATGGAATATATGATAATGGAAATTACTAATTTTTGCATTTATATGTTACTCTCGTACTGCCTCACTTTCTATTGTTTGACCCTATGTATACCCATCCTATGTTACTGACTATCCTTTTCCTGTATCTTTATAATTATAAAATCAATAAAATCATCTTCAAAAAAAAAAAAAAAAGTAACAAAATGGTCTGTCAACCCAGGTGTCCAACTGCCTCTTCCTACCCATTTCTAGTATACGAACACAAATAACTGCTGCCTACATGCCTCTCGAAATCTCAGTAAATTTAATCTCTCCCTCTAGATCACCTCTTACATGTATAAGAAGCAACAATTAGGGCTCTCAGCACCTACCCTTGACACAGAGACCCATTTTGCACTCGGAAAGAATGAAAACACCGAAGAACAGGTTTTAAGTTCATAATTCTCCAATCACTTCTTCTGGAGAAGCCTAATTGATTTCAGTGGGATTCAGCTAGAGTACATGCTTTAAGAATTATAACTTTTGGCACGACTTATGAGAAACAACAAAAACTGCAAGTATGTGCATGCATGTGCGTGCGTGCATGAATGTTTGAGTGCAATCCTAACCTGGAGTTAGACCAACAAAGTTTCGCTGGCACCAGGGCCACCATAAAGCATGTTTGGACCACTCTCAGAGTCAGGGAGGATGGTGCACATCTGAGTGCTGGCCTCTCTGACTCCGAAAGTGGTCCAAACATACTTTACCATCAATCAATCAATCCATCAATCGGTACTTATATACCGCTTTTCAACACGAAGTTCACAAAGCGGTTTACAGGCAAATAGTAATAATAATAAAATTAAATGGCTCCCTGTCCCAAAGGGCTCACAATCTAAAAAAATGTCCCTTGTGCCAGCCAAACTTGTACCATGTCCCTTGTGCCAGCCAAACTTTGCTGCCTAACTGTGCCAGCCTAACTCCAGGTTAGGATTGCACTCTGAGGGGGAGGGAGGGAGGGAGAGAGAGAGAAGGTGAAAAAGCTTCTCCACAATGGGAAACATCACCACTTACTCCACGGGTACCTATTTTATATCAGCATGATATAACCAGCATTTCCCAGCAACCTGCCAAACATACCACAACTACTCATTTTTCAATCAACTCTATAAGTATTCATAGAAACTTGTGCAAGCTAAAATAAATTTTGTACAGTCTCCCAATGTATGTTTTTAAAGGCAGCACACTCTTGCAAACACAATTTTTTTTCTTTTCACAGTACCTCATCCAATTAACAGCACTCACGATTTTATCCCACTTTATTTTTTTTACATCTGTAAATTTCTTTAGAGCACAAACTGCGGCGATGAGAAGAAAACAACAACAAAACACTTTTGCACCACCCTGAAACAAAGGCACAGTAATGCAAGTGGGAAAACCTTCAACTTCAGCTTTGTGTGCCAGTCAAGTTATTGACAGAAATTCTCTCTCACTTTATTTAACTACTCAGTTTCAAAACCTGCTACATGATAAAGGGTAGATAAAAAGCAGGTCTATAAACATAGGAAAATCTACAGCTGCCTTCCAACTGCTGTGTGAGATATTTGTTGGTGCTAAAAGTCTGAAGGCTAAGAATTTGCCAGCTAGTTCAAATCAAAGGACAGGAATGCCGCTGGGGTTCTGTTCTGGACCTCACTGTGGATGCCTGAAACCATGGATAATGAGGACGCCTTATTAAAGATAGGGGAACATCAGAGGTTTTGCTGCTACAAGGTAAAAAAATAGATTTGTTGAATGTTCCCCTATCCAGCGCCATATTAACCAGTGCAGGGCCCCTAGGCTTTCAAATATTTGGGCCCCCCTCCAAAACTCTTCAGGAAAGCTTCTGCCACACTAAATGGAATCCCCTGGTGGACGGGCAGGCAGGCGGGTGGGCATGGTTCTCCTCCCCCCTTTACAAATTAGGCCGCTGCAGCTCAGCTAATGCATCACTTTCCCCATCTATTGCCGAGTTACAACACACACACACACACACACACACACACACAAGCCCATCTTTGCAGCCGACCCCCAACCTTAGGCAATCCAGCCCAGATGAACGAACCCAGACTTGCATAGAAGCTCCTCACCCACCCCCACTCCTATAACAGAAGAAACACAGGCAGAAATCTGAAGGGCAGGAAACGGAGAAGCCAGGCACTTCCAAGTTACGCCCCAAAGGAAAAACCCTCACAAATGGATCCAGGTTTGCATGGAAGCTCCCCACGTGCAGCGCCCCACATGCAGCCTCCACGTGCAGCCCATCTCAATCCCTTGCCCCACGTGGTTCTTGGAGAGCTCTGCAAGCCTCACCTTTTCAAGGTCAGACTTGCTGTAGTCTCTTGTCAGCTGGAGGGTTGGTGGGCTGGGTGGGGCAGAGGCTGATCTACAGGGAGGGCAAAGCTCTAAGAGTTGCAAGGAGCCTTACCCTGTCATGTAAATCCCTCCTCTCCCTTGCTGCTGTAGCCAGTAAGCAACGCCAAGATGTTGCTTTTCCCTGTGAGGATTGGCTAAAACGGTGCAGGAGAGGAGTGATTTCCACTGCAAGGTAAGGCTTCTTGCAAAACTTAAGAGCTCTGCCCTACCTTAGATCTGCCTCTGGGATGGGGAATCCCCGGGGGCCAGATCAATCAATCAATCAATCAATCAACAGGTACTTATATACCGCTTTTCAACATGAAGTTCACAAAGCGGTTTACAGGCAAATAGTAATAATAATAAAATTAAATGGCTCCCTGTCCCAAAGGGGCTCACAATCTAAAAAAATGCAGAACACCACCAGCAACAGCCACTAGAAAAGACACTGTGCAGGGGTGAATGGGGCCAATTGCTCTCCCCCTGCTAAATATAAGAGAAACACCACTTGAAAAAGTGCTTCTTGCCCAGTTAGCAGGGGTTAAGACCCCTGCATCAGGCTGACTTCTAGACATGCCACCTTGATGAGCCCTAGTCCTTGTGGAGCCCCTGGGCTTCAGCCTACTCAGCTATAACAGATAATACTGCCTGGGCGTCCCAGTGTCCATGGTATCTGTGGATAACAGAACCTGTGGATACCACATCAGTGAATACCAGGGCACGCCTGTAAAAAACGGAACCCCTTTTTCTCCCTACCACACCTGCCCTCTTCCTCAAACCCGCTCCTTTTTCTACCAGCCTTTCTAATGGGCTCCTGCTTCTCAGTCCTTTGCTTTTTCTGTATTTTTGTATTACATTCCTTCTGGGTCTTCTTTCCCAAATACTCTCCAGCTCCCAGCCTGTCTCAGAAGGACCTTTGTGCAGCTAAACCTTTCCATGTTGAGCAGCACCTGCCAAAGTTCTCTCTTCTATACAATGGTTGAAGGGATAGGCACTCTGTTCCTACTTGTATCCGATAACCCTAGGTTTAACCAATATTTAGCCTACCTCGTAGGGTAGGCTTTACAGAAATAGTGATTAGCCCGAAGATCATCCAGTGATCTTTCAAAGGCTGAGCAGAGATTTGCCCACTCTACCACACTGCCTTTCCTCATACCACACCATCTTCTTTTTACAGGTAAACCGCAGAGAGATGCTGTGCCAGGATTACCGTAGTGAGACCCTAAATCCCTCATCTTCAAAAGGCTTGCTTGCCCAAATCTCTGGTGCACTGAGTTATATGGCTTTGGAACCATATATAAGAGGGAGGTGGTCGATTCTCCCTCACTGGAGAACTTCAACCAGGGGTTTGACAAGCACCTGCTGCTCTAGGGGGATTTCCTGCCACAGGCAAGGGGTTGGACTAGATGACCTTGTAGGATCCTCCCAACTATGATTCTGTTATATCAGACCCAAAACATATATAGGCACGGGCAGTGATGGGATCAGCTAACGACTCGGGGGAACGCTGGGCGGGCAGCAGGAAGGCTGGGTGGGACTTCCGGGTGATTGACAGCCCGTCCGTCCGGGTCCACTGCCCGGCCGCCCGCCGCATGGGCTGCCCCCGAGTGGCACGCCCCGCCGCTGCGGGCCCTGGCACCCGGGGACCCCCACCCATCCCCCCAGCGAGCGGGCGCCCCCTCTGAGGCCAGGGCAGCCCATGCGGCGGGCGGGCAGGTGGCAGACCCGGATGGACGGGCTGTCAATCACCCGGAAGTCCCGCCCAGCCTTCCTGCTGCCCGCCCAGCGTTCCCCCGAGTCGTTAGCTGATTCCATCACTGGGCACGGGCTTTAAAAAAAAACATTATATACCCATTTTATACACAAATACGATTTATCATTTATAGAAAAGGTCATATGAATCACCCTTGTATGGATGTACTATAGCAAGACAATTTAGACCAAATCAAACCACAGGAAAACTAGTGAAACAACCAGGGCAAGAAATGGCAAATGCTTCTGATTTTCAAAATGCCTTAATCTGTGAACAAGTAGAACACAGTGATCATGTTTTATGCCACCAAGCTGCCCTTTAAATAAATTATGTATTCAATGTGTAATTAAAGTTCCAAGGTTGGTACTCTGTGTGTGCTGACATTTCTAATATATAGGCAACCCATTAGCAAATGGTTACTGACACTTTGGCTGGACAATGGAGTGAATCAAAGTCTAACCACCTTTGGGTAAATTAATCATCACTAATGCACATTTTCATTTGTGTGAACTTACAAAATAGTCTATAATTGTCTAATAAATTTGTTAGAGAATGCAGAGCTTCAGATTTATATTAGTCCTGCATAACCCATTATTCAGAATTTTATACCAAGCAAAGGCACAGTGCAAGATCATTCTGCTAAACAGATACCAACATGTAATTGAGCAAAAAGACAAGTCTGCCAATAAGGACACTGTCTCAACGCTGCTGGTTCAGAAGCAGAAAGGGCTGAAGCAAATCTATCAGACTTCCTTACAAACGAGATTCAGAACACAATCTCATGCATGTCTACTCATGACCCAAGTCCCTACATGGTCAGTGGGGCATACAGCCTAGTAGGTCTAGGACTGCAGTCTCAGGGCCCAATCCAGAGCCCGTTATCGCTGGCGGTATGTATGTAGCGGGGAGCTAAAAGTGTGACAAATGTGCCATAAAGCATGACCGTGACACCACACTGCTTGTGCTGGGACATCGCTAAGTCAGTGCCCGGCTCCAATGTGAGCAGGTGAAATGGTTGGTGCTCCAGCAGCGATAGCCACTGGTAAGTTCAAACGCAGCCGCAGAGTCAAGGAGACCCGTTGCCGCTGGCTGCAGTCTCCCCAGGGGAAGAGAGCAAATACTCCCTTCCTCTGAGGAGACCTCCAGGGGTAACCCAGCAGGGCCAGGATCTCACCATTATGGTGATGCTGGAGCCCCGGGTGCTTCCCCCATCCCTGACATCATCATTGTCAGTTTTTTTGCCCATCATGTTGTGACTTTGGCAGTTTCTTTGGAGCTAGTGAACATCAAACTAGATTGTCCTGAAAAGGAACACCTCTGACTTCAATCGCTTTTGGATGAGCAGCAAACATAGAGTTTGGTAAGAGAAATGGGGAACAAGATATCCCTCAGACAGCGGGCTTCTTCAGACAGACCAACAATATCACATCATGAAGATCCCATTTAATGACAGAAATACAGGCTTAGCTACTTAAGTACACTTCACAGGAGGTGATATTATTGGTCAGAATGGCAGTGTCTTCAGCATTTTATTTGGTTGCTCTCTCAGGACCTAAGAACAAAAGAACAGCCTTGCCCGGTGAGGCCAAGGGCCCATGTAGTCCAGCTTCCTGTATCTCACAGTGGCCCTCCACATGCCTCAGGGAGCACACAGGAAAACTAGATACCTGGATCTTGTTGCCACTCCCCTGCATCTGGTATTCTGAGGTAACCTGTTACCCTTGCACCAGTTTTTAAGTCATGAAGCCTACAGAACACACCATCCCTCCCTTGACAAAAAACAAAAAAACAAAAAACTCATCCATGGCCAAAAAATTCCTACCCGGCCCTCATGATGAGCGACCAGCTAATCTCAGACTGGACATACATAATCTCAGACTGTTACATAGCTTGTAACCTATGATGGAGTTTTCTTCCACAAATCTTTCCAATCCCCTTTTAAAGGCATCTAAGCCAGATGCCAACACTACATCTTGTGGCAAGGAGTTCCACAAACTAATTACATGCTGAGTAAAGAAATATTTTCTTTTGTTTGTTCTAACTCTCCTAACACTCAACTTTAATGGACTCCCCCTGGTCTGGTATCATGTGTGAGAGAAAAGAGATTCCCTCTATCTACTCTATCCAAACCCTGCATAATAAGGATATAAGCACTTAAGGCAGAGCACCAGCATGATGTCCACAATTGTGCTGCTGCCAGGTAGGGAAGGTTTTTTTAATGTACCTGGGGGTCGCTGTGGCTCTCCAAGAGGCTTGACAATGTTGTGAAAAGGAAAAAAAAAACATTCCTGATTTTTGGTCCGAAACAGGAAGTGGCTTTGTTTTTACTTTTCGCAACTTTTTCAAACCTTGGGGAGGGCTGCAGAAAGGTTCGCAGGCTCCCCAGACCCTCCAGAGAGCCACCCTAGGTAAGTAAAAAAAAACCCTCCCCTGCCTGGCAGCAGCACAATCATGGAGATCATGCTGCTGCCGATTTGGGGGCCATTTCCCTTAAAGGAGAATCACCCTTTTCCAATTCCCTGGTGTGTCTTGACTCACCAGCTTGGGAACCACTGACTTAAATTTTAGAGTTTTGGGAGCATGCACACTCAATTTCACACAGTTTCAGAGCACCAGTGCTTGGAGATGTGGGGAGTCACAGGTTGTGCAAGAATGGTGAAGTCTCATATAGGAGAATTCACTGCTAGTGTTAAAAGCTCCCACAAGCCATTATACTTTATTTTTATCTATGCACTGTTTCAAAAAATTCCATCTTGCACAAAGGAATAAACAGCGTAGGAAACATCTATACAATATGCCCAAATATTTTTATGTGCGTAGCATGGTTGGAGAGTAGTGCAATATATCCCCACCTCTCCCTCTATTCCCCAGCTCTATTCCCCGTAATCTTGCGCTACCTCCTTGCAGTGGCACTAAATTGCCAAACTATGCTAGCGGCCGGTCAGAGCAATGAGTGAGACTTGCACTGTACTGGACCTGTGGATCAACTCATAATACTGATGCAAAGGCGCAAGGCTGTGAGATGCTGCTCAACTTTGGTTGCAACTTGATGCTCTGCAGCAGCAGAACATCGTACATCAGGCACCCCAGAGGAATCCTCAAAAAAGGGTATGGGTAGATTCGATGTAATAAAATACTGATGCAAGAACTACATACTGGTTTCAAAGAATCAGTTTTAAATACTTGGTAAGCAAGTGCTTATACTGGGACCTGATACCAAGTGACCATCTCTAAAACGCACCGGTTTATTTTATTTCTAAGTTAACAACAATGTTGCCTACCTTTTGTCATTATAACAATAGAGGGGTATTAACAGTTTAATCAATACTTGATGGGAATATTGAAGGAAATGGAGCAGAACATCCAGCATATTTTTTTTAAAGAGTATTAAAGTGGTTTTATATAGCTGAAGTGCAAGTGAGTAGCATATTCCACACCTGCCTGCGAACTAAGGTATACGTAGATCTTTTCTGTACCTGGGGTTCAAAATTAAACATCTTTAGTACCTTTTGTGCTCAGGCTCCCAAGGCAGCTCCCAATTGAATGCTAGTGAACTGGTGGGTGGCAAGGATTTTAAGTTTAATTACTATAATTTTGAACTAGGTATAAGTCCAATCTGCCTACGTATACATAGCCAGATTTCTTTGGAACATAACTGAACTGTCTCTTTACAATGTTTGGGCTAACATCCCCCCTCCCCAAATAAAAAATACTCCTAGGGAAACAATTCAACTCCTGCCTTCAGAGGTTTACATTGATCCACTTACTATTCAAGGTCTATTATTTAGAATAGCTATAATGCCGTCTGAATACTGAAACTCAAAAATCCTATGAGGCGCCTCTGAAACACAGCCACATTTTTCCCTCTACAGCAGTTGCAGAGCAAAAAATACAGAAGATGATTTTTTTAAAGCTGCAGAAATCCTGCCACAGCAGCAGGATCTTTGCTATTTTAGAGTTCAGTGAGTCCCCCGGTATTTATTCAAGCCTTGCTTTAAATCTATTGCTGTCAGCCTAGTATCTCATCTCTGTGCTGAGGCACAGTGGTACGAACAGTGGTCTTCAATTCCAGTTTGCTTTGGAAAACTTACTCATTATAAATTGCATGGGGTGCTCTGTTTGCACAAGCATTTCTCAGAGAGAAGGTGTTGCTTGAATTAGAATCTTCTGTACAGGCACTTAAAATATATTTAAAATTTAAATACACAAAAGCACACACACACACACACACACACACACACACTTACACACCCATATCTGTATACACACACACAGTAAAATAAATAGCATCATTTTTTCAATAAGCATCAGCATGAGATCAATTCATTCAGAAAATCGTCAGAAAGCTTCTCAAAAAACAGGGGGGGGGGAATGAATCCCGCATGGTTTATTTAGTAAGTAAAAGATATACATTACCAGATGCATTGTGAAGTTTCTGGATCACCTGCAGGGAAATAAGGCTAAAAAATCTGATGCTGCCACGGTATTCCTCAGTATTACACAGAGCCTGATCTGACTGTTACAGAATACCAGGCAAGTGTGAGGCTGAAAAACCTTTGAGTTGAGCTCACTCTATAGGCATCAGAAAGCCTCAAAGGGGAGAGGGGGAAAAAAAGAGGCAGCCCATAAATAGCTAGATGAGAAACTTCTGGCACCTTTCCAGCTCAGGAACGGATTCACTGTAATTTGGAGATATATAGTGAAGAAAATGAAGGGAAACTCAGGTTTACAGATGGATTTGCCTCTGCTTAACAGGCTCTGCTAATATGTGCAGGTTTTATCTCAGCTCATATTAAAGATGTTCTTCCAGAAACAATACTGACCAAAACTGACTCTCTTCCCCCCCCCACACACACACACCCTGTGAGTGTGCGCACACATGCCACAGCAGTTCTGACTCGCTCCCCAAGATATCAGTCCCAACCTCAAATGGATCATTCCATCAGCTATTTGCTCTGCATTTTATTAATCCCAGCACAGAGCTATAGTAGCAAATCTAATTTCTTTTATGCCTCAAAGTGGATTCATAGCTTTTTTATAATGCACTTTAGACATATACGGTAGATAGATAGATTGATGTCTGTAGTGTGTTTGGGATGACACCAAAAACGCTAAAAAGAAAAACAAGTCAGATGAGGCCAATTTTTCTAAAATGGATTTTTTTTAGTAAGAACATCAGAACACCACAAATTCATGCCCTAAACAAGCATGGCAGTCAACAAAACTGTGTTCATATGAGTAGGAGAAGTTGTGACAGGGTTAGTATTATTGACCCTACTGTGAAAACCACTTTTGCCAATACATGTCCAAGTGTGTAAACCCAAAGCTTTGAAGCTACAGGGGGAAAGAGATAATAAAGAGTAGGTGAACTGGGCATTTGTTTGAGCAGTACAGTATAAAACAATACTACCATACCCATTCTGGTGAACTTGAGTCATTTTCTAAATTTGGTAAAAATCAGGATAGAAAATTCCAAATTCCCACTAAATTGCATGTTGGTTCAAGACAAAAGGGTGAGAGAATTACAGCACCATCCTACACTGGCGCGAGGGAGGAACTGCCCCATTCCAGGACAGGAATTGGGGGGGGAAAGGTTAGGGGTGGGACGTGGGCAGGCTTGCATCCCAAGCCCACTTGGGAGGCCGTGCAGCCCCGATTCGGGCCACGCGGTCTCCTCAGATCTGTGCCCATTGCCCGAACACTCGCTTGCCATGGGGAGGCTCCTAAACAGCATTGGATTTGGCACTGGCCAGCCAGCCTTGCTAATCCAGCGCTGTTTAATAATAATAATAATAATAATAATAATAATAATAATAATACATGTATTTATATACCGCCTTTCTTAAGATCACTAGATTTCTCTAGTGATTACAACTCAAGGCGGTTTACATAGGCAGACTTTTTCATAAACCCGAAGGTTTTTACAATTTACAGAAATGTTCTGTCTTTCAAGAACTACACACATTCAGATCTTCCTTTCTGGATTTAGCCTTCTTTCTTTAGCCACCCGTCTGTCTTCTGCTGGCTGATGCTTCCCTGCTCACACCAGAGACGCAGCTGACCTTCAGCACACTCCTCCTCCCACGAGGCAGCTGAAGCTCAGCTTCTAATCAGCCACAGCTGCAAGGTCTGCCGCTCTCAGAGACTTCCTGCAGTCCCGAGCTCACGACCTTGAGATCTTCAGGTGTTATCTTCTGGCAAACGGAGGCATTAACCCTCTCGGCTAAATCTTCTGGATTTAGGAAATCGTTTAGGATTGCGCCCTTATTTTAAGAGCTCACAAAATGGATCCAGCATGATTCAAATGCATTTTCTAAGGTCACTTTTCTTAATAAACATCCCATGGGTGGACCGGTCCAGTGAAGTGGGTGGGACTGGCCTCCGGCACGTAGTCCAGACCATAACCCCATCTGTGGCCCAATCAGCCCTACAGAGGCTGCTTGGAGTTGCAGTGGCGATTTCACTAGCGCAACTCTGAGTAGCCCTATTGGAATTGCTGGGGCATTACTCAGGGTAAGTTTTGTGTCTATCAAAAGTTATAGACAATTAACCAGAATACTATTTATTTACTTAATTAGATTTCGCCACGGTGTGTGTGTGTGTGTGTGTGCGCGCACGTGCAACAAAATCTTTTTTGACCTAGAATAGCAGATGTCCTAGCTATGCCACTGATACCTCCAGAAAGCTTTCGCTACATTTTCCAATTTCTGGCCATACAAACGGGAACTTCTTTCAACTGGATTGGACAGATTTCTGGAAGAAAAGTCCATAGTGGGCTATAGGCAGTGATGGGTTGTAATCTCCTTACATTAGTAGTAGGCTACTTCAGAATGCCAGGTGCAAGGGAGTGGCAACAGGATGCAAGCATCTTGTTGTCTACTGAACTCCCTTAGGCACCTGGTGGGCCACTGTGAGATACAGGAAGCTGGACTAGATGGGCTTTGGCCTGATCCACTGGGGCTCTTCTTATGATATCATATTGGTGGTGCTGGCACCACCAATCCTGCCCTCTTGATTGCCCCTCCTTGTCCCTGATTGCCCCTCCTTGTCCCATTTCTCTCTCTCTCTCTCTCTCTCTCTCTCTACCCCCATTAGCCCTCCTGCCACCCCCACTGACGTACCTGCTCCTGTAAGAGGTGGGGGAAGCATTGACATGGGCAGGAAGACACACGCACACTGTTGATACACCTTCCACAGCTTTACATCAGCCAGCACCAATGCATAAGGTGCACCACCAGTAGGTGCCGTGCATAAGATTGGGCTGATAGAGAAGCAAGACCCAAAGACTGATTTTTGTATCTTAACCCTTCTCTCTGCCACAAGTATTTGAACACAGCCGTGCTCGACAACCAGCATTGTCTCAGATCACGGAACAAAAAGGGATGGAAAGCTTAAAAGGGTTTCCACATGAAATGCTCCACTTACTCAGCAAAGCATCCAACAGGAAACAACCTCATTTGTTTGCATGCATCAATAGTTGGTTCTGAGCCCCCTCATATTTGGAACTCAACAGCATACTCTGAAGTTGAAGCTTAATGAGAAACCTGTTGGAGCTGGCAAGCTTTTCTAGTCAATGAGCAAGAAAACTTCTCATCACCATCCCAGCCACAGAAGTGAGAAGCCTGGCACCAAGCCAGAATCACAGATGTTTTAACAGAGGGGGTTTCTGATCAAGAGGCAAAGTGGCAGAGGGCTTCATGCCAAACCCAGTCCAAAATGTTACCCAGTTCATTTTTCTGATATACTTTTTGCTTCCAGTGATGCAATGCATCCTACATTTTCTGCTTTTCAATTGATGGGCGCACCACCATTCATGACAAGCGCTAGCTACTTAGGACGGAACTAAAATAGGACCATGGCAGAGCTTTGGCTTCCAACAGGGGTCACGTTGAGCAGCTGTGTAGCAAGAGGCAGATGGTGGCAGTCATTATTTCAAGCAGGAAAACAGCAAAGCAGGAAGCTTTGTGTCCCCTCTCTGACAATCACTTCCTCCAACCACATCTCTCTTAGCAAGGCTCAGACCACAAATAAGCCAGCACAGGAGGAAATCAACTTGGGGCAGAAAGGGGGGAGGGGGGTAAAAAATGGGTGTAAGGGGATAAACTCTTCCTACCTGCTGGTTCAACACTTGAAACCTTTCCTCTGCCCTTTTCAGCAGTTCAGTAGAGACACAGCCACATCTAGTCCCACCCTTAGAGCACAATCCCATGCATGCACATGCAGGATGCAATCCAACAACGGATGTAGCGCCAATGCTATGTGGTAGTGTCAGTGCTGCATCACTAGAGCAGATGTGGGGGTGCCAACCAGTACCCCCACACTGGCACTAGGTCTCTTGGGCCGACACTAGCAGTAGCGTTGGCCCAGGAGCGCTGGCGCTGAGCTGCTGTTGTGCCAGCTGAACTTGGCTTGCACAAGACCAGTTCTGGGAGGAGGGAGGGTGGCTGGAAGGGCAGTTCTGGGCAAGGGGAGGGGAGGGGGTGGGGCCAGGATGCAGCAGCCTATACAGCAGTCACAGATCCAAGGAACCTCACAGGGAAGTTCCCCAGTGTGCACTGGATAAGTTGCACTGGATATGGCGCAGGCCCACTGGGCTTGCCATTCCGGAGCAACATCGGATTGTGCCCACAGAAGCACTTACCTGTGCCCAGGTAAGTGTGGATAGTGTTGACCAGGAGCATTGCAAGTGTTGACCTCAGTATTGACCAGGAGCATTGCAAGAATGTAGTCATTCTCGAACCTCCTTTAGGTCATATAACAACATGGAAAACCATACAGGAAAGAAGCAAGTTCTGTATTGGCTCAGGTGCTCCAGGAACAGCTGCAAGGAAGAACTTGGGCTGCAATGCGATACACACTTACCTGGGAGGAAGCCCATTGAGTATAGAGTAGACACGCCAAGGGGATTGCATTGTTTAAACTGCCAGTATTGGACTATGACCCCCCACACACATAAAAAAAATCAAATGAAAAATACAAGCCACTATTATAAACACAATCCGTGCAGCACCTCAGTTACAGGATCAGAAATCAATACCAGACATGCAGATGGACACTACAGCAGGAACAAGAAAGAGCAAATTTAACACTAGAGATTATCCAGAATAGCTCAGACTTCTACAAAGAAATATCGTATTTATCTAGCTTACTAGCTCGTGACAAAGGAGTGTGACAGCCTAATGCAGACTCATCAGCTAGATACAGGAATGCCCTGGTATGCTGAGGTTCTGCTCTGGATTCGGCTGTGGATACCTGAAACTGTGGCTACTGGGGACACCTTTTTAAAGGTAGCCAAAATCAGTGGTTTTGCTGCAATAAGGTTTAAAAAAAGGAAATTTGTTTAATGTTCCCCTTTTTTAAATGGGCATCCCAGTATCCATGGCATCTGTGGATACCTGAAACCGCGGATACCGAGGCATGCCGGTATAGGGCCACTTCTCACTTTAAATGCTGTACTCTGATATGTTACAAAAATAAATACAATGCAAATGTAAATGTAAACACAATTAGGGCACAATCCTCACCAACGTTCCAGCACCAGGGTAAAGGCAATGCAGCTCCGAGGTAATGGAACAAATATTCTCTTACCTTGAGGAGACCTTGTGACTCGTCCCCAACTGCATTCCCCAGTTTAGGATTGCACCCTTAGATTTATTTTTTTTATTTCACACTTCCCAAAGGAAACTTATGGCCCAGTCCTATACTAGCACAGAAGCTGACGCAGCAACCACTGTGTTGTTGCTAGCTGTGTAGCACTGCTACACACTGGCTCCGAATCCAGTCCCTCAGCAACTGGCACTGTTAAGCGCAACCCCAAGCAGCACAGGGCTGGGGGGAGGTTGAGCAGGAGGCAGGGAAAGGTGTTTCAGGCCCAGAGGCAATTCAGGCCTAAGGGCACGGTTGGCAGTGAAGGCCTCGGAGGCCTAGGCCATATCTTAATCCCCATCCCAGGCCTGAAAGCCCTATACGGAGCTTCTAGAGCTTGCGCCAGCAATTTAGCTGGGACAGATCCAAGTTACCCTATTGGACAGGTTGGGGCTCAACATGGAGTAAGGGAACACATGTTTCCTTACCGCAAGGTGACCTCTGGCCTGCTCAATTCAGCATCGGATATGGCATGGGCCAAGCAGGCTCGCTGCACCAGAACTGAATAGGACTGGGATGTTAGTGTGGTTAACATTACCTCTCCCAACAACCTTCTGACTAAACTAGGATCATCCAGTAAGCTTTGGATGCAAACGAGGGCACAATCCAACGCCCTATGTTTGGCCAGCGGAACGTGGTTGCATTGGCCCAATGCCGCTAGCGCTGACACGGGGGCACTGATCGGTGCTATGGCTCTTGGGCCGATGTTAGCAATAGCGTCAGTCCAAGGGCGCTGATGCACGGCCGTGCCAAGCCACCCTTGTGTGAGCCAAACTCGGCTGGCTCTAGGGTGGTTTTGGGAGGAGGGAGGGGAAGGGAGGAACTGGGAGGGTGTGGGCGAGCCAGTAGGGATAGGGGCATGAACATGATCTTGCCCCAGAGAGGCTCCCCAGTGCACTTAAGGTGCGCTGGATACGGTGCAGGCCTGCTAGTCTTGCGTTTTTGGACTACTCTTGGAGTCAGGGACGATGGCTCACGTCTGTGTGTTGGCCTCTCTGACTCTGAGAGTGGTCCAAACATACTTTATGGTGTCCCTTGTGCTGGCCAAATTTTGCTGGCTTAGCTTATGCCAGCCTAACTCATTTTAGGATTGCGCCCTGTGTGTGTGTGTGTGTGTGTGTGTGTGTGTGTGTGTGTGTGTGTGT
>JAJKFI010026612.1:0-25362 GCA_029204185.1 Lerista edwardsae
TGTGTGTGTGTGTGTGTGTGTGTGTGTGTGTGTGTGTGTGTGTGTGTGTGTGTGTATTTAGAAATGGGGGCATCAGTCATTTTCTCATCACCATGTTTGACCATATTAAAAGGTCACATGATCAGCAAGCAAGACTTTCACAGGAAGACTTGTCTATTTTGCATTTGGGTATCCTTCCCTATATGCAACAGTGAAATGAGAACTGAACCTCAGCATCCACAAAATTAGAGTGGAACACCAGAATGCATGGCTCAGCATCTTGCGCCCTGCTTTACTCTCCAGCCCTCTGTCCCAGAAGTGTTAAAGCTCATACAAAGCCAGAAGCCACAGATGTTGTACAGAGAGAACCCTTTTGCAAATGTCAGAGAGGCAAAAATGGCAGGCAGCTCCCTGAGCTGAACCTCATAAAGATGAAATATCTCATTCAGGGTGCAATCCTAACCTGGAGTTAGGCCGGCACAGTTAGGCCAGCAAAGTTTGGCTGGTATAAGGGCCGCTGTAAAGCGCATTTGGACCACTCTCGAAGTCAGGGAGGATGGCGCAAATCTGTGTGCTGGTCTCTCTGACTCCGAGAGTGGTGTGAACATACTTTACGGTGGCTCTTGTTCCAGCCAAACTTTGCTGGCCTAATTGCACTGGACCAACTCCAGGTTAGGATTGTGCTCTAAGTCTGGTAAGGCACTTCCTCATGGAAGGAAAGGAACATAGGAAGCTGTCTTACAGCGCAATCCAACTGTCCGTGCAGCGTCGGCGCAGCAGTGCTGGCAGCACCGGTCCTGTTGCACCCGTGCAGCGCTTCCCTTGCGTCGGTCAAAGCCAGCCGGTGCAAGGGAGGAGCCATGACAGGGCGCCTCAGGATTGGCAGGAGGAGGGTGGAATGTGGGCGGGACAAGGGCGGGACATAGGTGAACCACGGATTTGGCCATAAGGTCAAATCCTAGGCCCGTTCAAATGGCCATGCGGCCCCAATTCGGTTCTTGGTTCTCGGCCCCAATTCTCCCTCGATCTGCACCTGCTTTTTAGCGGGCACAGACCCAAGGAGCACATATGGTAAGGTGAAGGAAAGACATGGACAACAAGAGTCTAGTCTGGAGGCTTCTCTCTGGCGATCTCTCCTCTGAGGCCTCCTTTTATTGTCATTTCTCTCTACTCACATACACAGTGCTAACTGCGTTAGCAGTTCTCATGCTTTTGCTGGGTGACGCAGTGTTACACTTATCTTGCTTTTCCTTCCAGGCTTATTGTTAGTTTGGTATGTGCACCCCTTTGCTCAAGGCAGCCCATCTGTGCCTCCCAGGGTGTGCCTCTGGGAGCGGGGGGGAGTTTGCTTCTGGCTGAGTGGAGCTAAAGGTCAGCACTTTTTCATTGCTACATTGCTACAGTAAGGGAGCACATGCTCCCTTGCCGCAGGAGGCTCCAGCCTCCCCTGACCCAGCGTTGGATATGGCCCTGGCCTTGCCATTCCGCCACTGGGTAGGATTGCGTCCTTAGAGTCAAACCATTTTGGTCTATTCACTATTGTGTCTTTGCCAGCGATTTTCAACCAGTGTGCTGTGGCACATTGGTGTGCCGCAAATGGGTCCACTGGTGTGCAGCAGGAGTTCAGGGGAGGGTCATTCATTAGTAGGGCCGTTGGGGGATGCGAGTCCCCCCCCCCACTGGCAGTGGAGTGTGTCTTGTCAATGGTCAAAAAACTGATGGTGTGCCTTGGCAATTTTAGTGCCAGAGTGCCACAAGATGGAAAAGGTTGAAAATCACTGAGGTCTACACAGAGCGACAGCTGCTGTCCAGGGTTTCTGATAGGGGTCATCTCCAGTTCCTATACGGAGACGCGTTATATATGCAGGATAGCCAGGGGTTAAGCCCCATCAAGACAGCTGGAGGGGTTGAGCCAATCACCCCTCCAGTTAGGAGCCCTGGGGGTGGAGTTAACTACCGTATATACAGGAGTTGGGTTGTTGCCCTTCAGTACAGTTCAGTTCTAACGTTGCAATAAACGTTCAAGCTGCACCTGCTTTGTCTGAGTTTCTATTACATGGAACCAATGGTTTCATTCAAATTATTTAGGAACAGGAACTCACTTTTGATTAGCACTTGTCGGGAACCCGGAACCAGCCACGGAGCCTGTTAGGATCCAGAACGTCCGTTCTGGTCCGTTCCCCCTGAATGACATCACTGCATGGAACCCAATATATAACACAAGGGATGACTACTGGAACCTTCCCTATGCAGAGCCTACACAAAGCCGTAGTCTGCCATGGCCCCACCCCTCCCAATCAGACTTCACTGTATGCTGCATCTGGTGGCAGCAGGGGGTTGCGCTGGCATCAGCCCTCAAGCAGGATCTGCCCAGGGAAAGGAGAACTATTGTCACAGTACAGCCCCAGGACACATCCCTTCTTCTAAAACCAGGCAGACCTTTTGCAGACTCTGTCTGCAAATCAATTCCACACAGCAGGAATGTGAGAAATTGTGAACAATAAGTGCAGAGGAGCCAGGAAACAGATTTACAAAATATTCTGGCCTAGATGCTTTTTTAAAAGGGGACTGGACAGATTTCAGGAGGAAATCCTCCGTCACCTGCAAAATATTAACAAAGGGTTAAAGGAGAAGAGGGCACTCGCACACCATATTCAGGAATAAAAACCCCGTTTGGTTTTGTAGTCCTTTTGCACAAAAGGAAGGTTTACAGAATTTCTATGAAACGCTTCAGAATTTTTCATTGGCAATAAAGATGCTCATCTACCTGAAGTCTGCCTGCAAGTACAGAACCGCTCTCAAAGGTGTTAACGTACAGTATTTTGTCTCAATTTACTGACGCTGTAAAACTGGAAGGCATTTCCAACCCAGATTCGGCCTCACGCCTATCAGGCATAGTCCGATGCAACAGAAGAGGACACAAGTGGTTTTACATTCGTCCCTTGGTATCTTTTAAAACGTATCCACTTAGTTTACTAGCAAAACTATGTTTTTACTATTCTCACAAGAGAGCTAATTCACACTCCGGAAGAACAAGCTGAATTCTCACCCTGCCTCATAAATCTACAGCACGGACAAACCAGTCCATTCCTGAATCTGCACTGTTGGCACAGCTGTACAATGCAGGAAGTATTTCTTTTAAAGGAACTAGACTGCACTTGAAATTCCTGATCATACAAATATCATGTATTGATTCTCATACATGACTTTTTTTCCCCAAGAGTGGATTCTCTCTTTCTCAAACGTCCTCTTTTGCCTGCAGTGGCTGGGCAGTTCTGGATTGGGCTGTAAGATGAATTTTGCTGTGATGATAGTGATGTACATCATTATGCTTTGCATCACTAACACTATGGCATTTTCCCACCATACCATTGGCTGCTGGTGGTCGAGTTGAAAAAATGCTTAGTGCAGTAGTTTTATGGGGCTGGGGCAACTTCCATAGGAGGAAAGGCTACAGTGTTTGGGGCTCTTAGAAAAAAGTCTAGAAAAAAGGCATCCAAGGAGGGACTTGATTGAGACAAACAAAATTATGCATGGGATGGATAAAGTGAATAGAGAGAGGTTCTTTTCCCTCTCACACAATACCAGAACCAGGGGACATCCAGTAAAATGGAGAGTTAGAACAGATAAAAGGAAATATTCTTTTAGCCAGCAGGTAATTAGTCTGTCTCCTGCCAACCTAGCAGTTTGAACGCCCCAAATGCAAGTAGATAAAGAGGGACCACTTCGGTGGGAAGGGAATGGCATTCCGTGTGCTACAGCGTATAGTCATGCCGGCCACATGACCACGGAAGCTTGTCCTCGGACAAAACACCGGCTCTACAGGCTTTGAAACAGAGATGAGCACCGCCCCCTACAGTCGGTCATGACTAGACCATTCAGTTGTGGGGAAACCTTTACCTTTAATTAATCTCCAGAACTCCTTGCCACAGGAGGTGGTTGCCACAGGAGGTAAGCATCTGGCCTAGATGCTTTTAAAAGGGGACCGGACTGATTTCTGGAGGAAAAGTCCTTCGCAGGCTACAGGCCATGATGGTTAGAGCAACCTCCTTTAGAGTTAGGCTACCTCGGAGTGCCAGATGCAGAAGAGTGGCAACAAGATGCACATGTGTTGTGTATTCCCTGAGGCATCTGGTGGGCCGCTGCGAGATGCAGGAATCTGGACTAGACGGGCCTCTGGCCTGATTAGTGGGGCCTTTCTTATGTTCTAGTGTCAATATACAAGCTAAGTTGTTATAATTACAAAGGGAAAGAAGAAAACTTGGAACACATCTTCTATTTCCAGTGTCTGCCACTGGAAGTTTCTCACATGTAGCTATGCGATAAATAATAGGAACATGAATTTGGTCTCGGACATATTTGGAAGTAGTTGAGTGTTCACAAAAAAGGAACCCTTTTGGCTCAGCCCTAGCTAATACCAGACTTTCTTGGGGGGAAAACACACAAGCAAACTTTGTGCATCTGCTGTCATTGTGAATTCTTGGTATAGTCGGTTGGTTCTTTGCACTGTTACAAACAGAAAACTGCACCAGAATAATTAGTTCAGGTTCAAATGAGGTGTGACACATACAGTATACAGCTATGTTTCTTTCCCCCATGTTTTTTTTTTTAAATAAAAGCCGAGGAACAGTAGGGGAGGAGCTGCTGAACTCTTTCTGCTCTGCCCATTTTTCTGCACAAAGTGGCTCTCAATGCTTGCTACCCTTTTCCCTAGAAGATACTGTGGCCCAATATCTTGAGCTTGGACCAGTGGAAGAAATGGGTTAGATCAGTGCTCCTCAAACTGGTGGGTCATGACCCACCAGCCTGAGGAGCATTGCCCTGTTCCCCTTTAAGAGGCGGGGGGGGGGAGAAAAAGCAGCAACACAACACAATGCCCAGAATCCCTCCGCTGTTTTAGCAGGAGGAGGGTTACTAAGCATACCTTAAAATAGCGCTGGCCCACAGTGGGGTGCAATGAGCCACAAGGAAGCACTGCAGGGTTTATAACCTCTCTGCTTGTATAACTTGTGATTGCAAGTTCACTTCCGGTATCACAATTCCCTGTGGCTCCCCATATCCCCTGGGGGTGGGCCAGCCTGGGGAGAGGGATTAGGCCACATCCAGTGGTGTCATTCAAATGATTTAGGAACAGGAACTCACTTTTGATTGGCACTTGTCGGGAACCCGGAACCAGCCACGTAGGATCCGGAACGCCCGTTCTGGTCCGTTCCCCCTGAATGACATCACTGGCCACATCCAAATGCGCATCCTCAGGCTGTGTTGGCCCCAATTTGGGCTGTGCAGTGTGCTTTATAGTGGGTGCAGATCCAAGCAGCCCATAGGTGCAGCTGGTGCCTACCCCGCAACAAGAGGACGAATGTGCCCTTGCCCTGTGGCGGCTCCGAACTGCACTCGAGCAGCGGGGGACACGGTGTAGACATACAGGTCTACATTGTATCACTACTTCCTTTTGTTTTAATGCCAGTCATTGTGTGATCAATATATTCATCTGCCTGAGACTAGTGTTCCTAAATGCCCTTTCTATTTCCACTCACCGTCGTGTTCCCGTTTTTCTCTGCTTTATTACAATGCCTTCTCTTCCTGTTCATTCAAATAGTATCTCACAGGCAGGAGGTGGAGCAATTGGCTGCAGGAATGCTAGCCATTAAATTCCAAGAGTTCTCTGCATGGCTTCAGATAAACATAGAAGCCCTTGGACACACAGAGAAGAGGAAATGAACTTGAAGGTGTTAACAAGCATCTCCTGTGCAGCACCCCTGCCAGGCGATGGGGGAAAAAGCAGGACAGGAGTATGAGAATAGCTGAAATGTGAGATTGCGCTGAAAATACTAACAGTGAAGGGTTTACAAAGTGAAAAAAGGTGGAATTAACCTGAGGGGTAAGTTCAAGTATCTTTTTAATTAGGTTTTTGATTGTCTATTCTGAGATATGCGTTTAGGCCGTTGTTGATGAAGACTTTTTAATTATAAACCTGGATTTATTTTTATTGGTGTGAACAGTGTTAGATTTTCTTCATGCAAAAAGAAAAGCTGTATAAGAGCCTACAAATACAAATATTAAAGGCGCAATCCAAGCACTCACGTAACACCGACATAATGTCGTCGCTACGTCACTACCGTCAATGTGGGGGAGCCAAGCAACACCCCTACATTGGCACTACGTCTTGCGGGCCAAGGCTACTGAGAGCACTGACAGAGAGCTTCTGGGAGGAGGGCAGGCAGACGGGAGGCATTCCTGGGCAGGAAGTGGGCAGGGCCAGCATGCATCCATTAGGTCGCATCCAAGGCCTTGTCTCCGGGCCACATGGCCCCAATTCAGATCACGCAACTTCCTCACACCCATGCCCATGAATCCGAGGAACCCATAGGGGAGACTGGAGCCTCCCCTGGTGTAAGGGCACACACTTGCCCTTGCATCAGGGAGGCTCCTGGTACCTCTTAACTTGCACTGAATACAGCACAGGCCTGCCTGTTCCGGTGCAAGTTAGGATTACACTCTAAAAAAATAGTACTAGTTATGCTGTTGCTATTTTAAAATATAAATAGGAACTGCTGAGACAATTGAGGACATGTAACCGTTTTGTAACTATTTATTTAAATAGGTGCAGTGGTTTGGGAGTCTGACTGGGACCGGCAAGATTCAGCAATGAATCCTGCTGAACCATGAAACTTGCTAGGTGGCCTTGGGCTAGTCAGTATCTCTCAATGTCACCTACCTCAGAGTGTGGTTGTGAGGAGAAATGGAGAATTATGTATACCACCCTGAGCTCCTTGGCTGAAGGGTGGTATAAAATATGAATAATAACTAAAATAGCATCAATGCACCTAACAGAATGAAACCAGTCAGGAGCAGAATGTTTCTGTCAGCTCGTGGGTGAATTCAGATGGTAGAACGGTTATAAGCATGTGAAATAATGGCTTTCCTTTGCATCCTGCACTATAAGTCCATATTCCCCAGAACAGCTTGGATATGTGCAGAAACAGTTGTCCAAATCCCCCTGGTGCTCCAGTGAAAATTGGGAGAAAAACCTAAGAGTACATGCAAGGAGAGGAAAAATGTGCCAAAACCCCAGCTGGCCATAACCGAGACCTACATGAAATTCATAACAAATTTATCTCTGTGTGTTTTGTAGTGAGGTGTGTTACTTCCCCAGCTGTTACAGAGAGAGTTGTTGATGTATCCAGCTATAGGCAGCAACCAGGGAGGCAGTTCCAACTGATATGCTCTACCCCATGAACCTAAGTCACAAGTCAGCGCACCCCTGACTTGATTTGCGAGTCACAGTGCACCACCTCCATGACTCCAGAAAATTTAAAGTCTTTTAAAATCAAGTCACGAGTCACTCTGAGAAACGAGTCAAGTTTCCCCACCTCCTTTCAATCCTTTTACAGGAAAACAATTGAGCAAGATGACATCCCCTCTGTCATCCAAGCCAATGAGCACCCCTCCTCCCTACCCTGGCTGCCCATGGCTTCTCATGCCTCCCACGGTCCCCTGCAGTTTTCTTCCTCCATTGGGCTCCCCCCATCCATGGGCTGTGGAAACCTAACCTTCTCCCATCCTGTCTGCTGGTACCATCGTTCTCTGGATTCCTGCTTCCAGATCGCCCAAGAGGTGTCCTGGCAAGATGTAGAAGAAGCGGCAAAAAAAATTAGGCAAGAATACAAACACACACTGCTGACTCGTTTAGGGACTCAAGTCATTAGAGTCAAATCATCCCCAAGTCGAGTGCCCATCTCTGGGTTGTTCAGTATGCATAACTGTCAGCAGTCACTGATGGGCGGTTAAAGATGTAGGGGGAATTACAGCCCTTATCTTAAAGCATGGGGAGGTAGCAGTAGTAGTGGATGAGGGCAACAGGTGCAAGAAGGTGCAATTGTAAGGAGAACATTTGCATTGGAAACCAGAATATAAAACCAGCAACAGCATCTGGTGAGGCACAGGTCACCCCTGCTGATGTCAGTGACCCAACACTATGGCAGGGGCAACAATCCAGCGAACAGCTGTGGGCTCGAATAGTGCTGGCAGAGGCATCCCCTGCCTCCAGTGCCAGCACCTGGAATGTCAAGGTTTCAAGAGTGATAATTCCCCTCCTCCTTCAGTTGCCGCACGGAGGCCACCGCTAGTTTTTGCCCAGTGAATGGCCTTTACAGACCCGCTGATATTTGTATCACCACCTTTTTAGTTTCCAGCCTGGAAGAATTAGGACCAAACTAGACACAGACACAAACCCATATGCAAAAAGCATCAGAAAAAGTGTTCTCCCCAAGTACCATTTTCATGCTGAAAATCCACGCCCTATGTGATGGCACAAGTCTGCAAGTTCTCTTGTTCTTATTTGCAGCAGAGAATCAGATGTGGAAGTGGAAAAACAGAACCACACTGTCATGTCCATAAACCCTGTGCCTCAAGGACAGGGAGGCATCTCAAGGGGATCGCTAGGGCATGGCACGCTCCCTTTTCTGATCAACCATCCTATAGCGCCGACTCACTCAGTGATGCTTTTGGTTAGTTTATTTTTGTAAGTGCTTTAAGGGTGCAATCCCAGCATCCACGTAACGCTGAAGCAACATTGTTGCGATGGCACCATGCCACTAGCGTCGACACAGGGGCGCCAAGCGGCACCCCCCGCATCAGTGCTAGAGCTCTCGGGCTGACGCTACCAGTAGCCAGCCAAACCCAGCTGGTGCAAGGGAAGTTCTGGGAGGACGGCGGGCGGAACTGGGTGGGGGCAGACAGGTCAGTGGGTGTGTCAGGCTGGGGAGGGGGCATTAGGCTGCATCCAAGGGTTAGGCTGAAGCCACGTGGCTTCCTTGGTTCTGTGATTGATCCAAGGAACCCTATGGGGAGGCTGGAGATTCTCTGGGACAAGGGGACAAATGTGCCCTTGCCCCCAGGAGACTCCCCAGAGCACCTAAGATGTACTGGATTTGGCACAGTCCTGCCAACCTCTTGCAATTTAGGATTGCACTCTAACACTCCCAAGTATCTGTCACTGGGTTTTAACATGTCATAGGCCATCTCTCTTTCTTCTCTCTTTCAGTTCAGGTCTGGCAATGTTATTGGAACGCTGCTGGTGGTAGGTACACTCTGGCATCCTTTAGCAGTCCAGGTAGGTTTTAGTGGGCGCATTGGCATAGCTACCAGTTCTACCACACGAGGCAGCGACTCCTGGCATCATCCCACCAAGCACACAGATGCAGAAGTAATTGGCAGTGGTATGATGACATCACCATGTTAAGGCCCATTAGTTTCGGGATGCACACACTGCTGATTTGGCTAAGTGACTTCATTTCCACTTGGCCCAGCAGGAAGGAGCAGGAGGCCATGGTAACCTCTAGACCCAGCCACTGTGCACCTTCATACTCCATGGGAAGCTTGAGAGTCTCTGGATGGGAAAAGGGGCACAGAGGGCAGGTCAAGAGGTCACCATGCCAAGCACGAATGGAGATTTGCAGGAGGATACAAATCTCCTGTTTTGGTGAAAACAGGAAGAGGAGCATCAGGGCTGCTTTGCAATGACACAACCACCCCATTCCTTCAACTTTCGAGTTAATGTATCCATGAGATTTGTTAGAGTCCCCTTAGATAGGTATAACTGTGCCAATGCCACAATCACATTTACATGATACGTTGCAGGAAATCCTCTATATAACACAGGCACAGGATTTTCACAATATCAATCAGTATATAGTATCGGCCCATGGAAATCCAATAGGATGACTCTATTCATGTAATAGTTAATAGTTGTGCATTGAGCCACACCTCACATTTCTAAGCCTTCCAAGGATGTGCATTTAGAACACCTATTTATGTCAGCTATATTGGCACACAATATATTCTTTCCCTGGAATACGTTCAACCTTCAGCAGTAGAATAAAATGTATTAGGAAACCTCTGGTATACGAACGGTAGTTTGGCAATATATTTTTACGAAGAAACATCTGTGTTCCATATAAATTACATACTGCTCTGTAAGTATAACACATCCAGAAAGGACCTTTTTCCTTCTTAATTTATCCTTTTGTCTTATGATTGAAGATAGTTTGTTACTAATAGGTTTGGAAAAGTTGTAAAACTGATGCAAGTAATATTTTGTGTAGAGCAAACATGCTTTGAGCATCTCTTGGAGGTGTCCTATTTGCTGTGTCACAGCCTACTGTGCATGTTGGTTTAGTAGATGTAACCCAAGAGCAGCCATAATTTATGGCTCACACATATCTCCATTTACAGTGACATGCAATTATTTTTGTTGCAGCTAGTCAGACAGAATGCAAGGCAGCTGCAAGAGAGGCTATACTCCTGAAAATACCCTACTGGCACAAAATAATTTATTTGCTCTTCGCTCCAGTGCAAGATCGCATGGTGGGGAGGGGAAGAACTGTCTGCTTAAGCAGTAGGGTTTGCTTCCTAGAAGCACTTTTTTTCTTTTCTTTTTTAATTAAACGGTGCATGATGTCCAGTTTGGTACTGCAGAATGGGCTTCAACCTCTCTCAATTTTTAATCTGCAAACAGAATCCAAACCTCCCTTCTAAAAACTGATTTCAAAACTGCAAGCCTGCAGTATGCACATTGATAAAAAGACCATGCTCCTCACCCGTATTTTGAAAAGAGTTTTGAAGAGTTTTTGAAACATATTTTGATGGTTTTCAATAGGTTAGTGTTGAATTTGCCACCAAAATCACAGTACAAAGATGACTGTGTCCCAAAAGCCTTCCTTTCTACCCTGAATTTGGGAAATTAACCAGATCTCAGTCCTATACAATTTTGTTTCATTATGTAGAGAACAAAATACAGCTCAGGTTTCTGTGACCATAAACACCTAACCATATTTTTGTGAGATAAACTTCTTCAATGTTATGCCACTATAAATCCAACTGCAAACATTTTACACCTTACACTGCAATAAATAACTGTTTAAGAAAGCTCAGAACAGAAACTGCACCCAAATCCACAGCAAATATCACTAGGGCAGAATGTCAGGCAGACTAAAACACAAACCTAAGCCATGATTAAATCATAGTCAGTGGCATTCCTATAGGGGAGGGCAAAACACTAAGTATTACAGGAGCTTGATCTCCTGTATAATGTGGGCCCTCCCCCTTACCTCCAGAGCCATTCGCGCTTGAAGAGCAAAGCCTCCAAGCCAGCTCACCAAGCCACAAATGGCTCAAGGGGCGAGGGGGAAGGGCCACATTACACAGGAGTTCAGGATCCTACAACACTTAGCGTTTCCCCCACCCCTACAGTTTAGCATTAAAGACACAGATCTTGGATTTGCATGCATTCCTCCCCGACCACAAAAACGGAAAAATTGCTGCTTCCAGTCTTAGGTTTAATGCAAACCACAATCTGACCCAGAGTTCAAATTTAGGAAAAAACCACAATCTGTTTAAAAGCCAGACTATCAACCCTATTCACATTCCACTATATCCTTCCACCTCCAGCTTTCTCCTTCTGCCTCAGCCCACAGCATCCTCTCTGCGCCCACTTTATTGCCCCTCTGGATCCAGCCACATCAGACCCTAAGTTTGCCTTGATCCATTTGATGAGCTGTCTAAGCTGTGAATGAGTCACACCCGAGCTCTTCAAAATGCCTGGGTAGGGGCCAAGCTGTAGCCTCTCAAATCACTGGAAGTATGAATTCAACTTAGAATAGTTAGGAGGCTGAATGATTCTTATTATTAAGATAGCACCATTAACTTTTATGACTCTGTTTTTAATCAGTAACTAAACATTAACTGATGGCAAAGTAATTTAAAAACCAGGCTGATTAAAGATGAGATTATTTATGAGAATCAGTTCCTCGAGCAAGTTTGAAGAAGGCAGCAACTAAACCTTTTTTAATAAAGTAAAACTTTTAATATCTTATGTTCCAAGCACTGTATTTCCTTATCATGAATAAATCCCAAATCTTGTGGGTGGGGATAGCAATGCTTGCTCAGAGCCTTCTGTTTCAGCAGCAGCCAGTAAATGGCAATCACAAGACAGAGAGAAGACCTAATGTATTATATGTCCTTTCCTATTGCACACTGTTTGGCAGTAGTGGTAACAAGAGCTACTTAGGGAACACTGTATTGTTGCATTTGCTTTTGTGGACAACAGTCCACTTCATCAGATGCATCTGATAAAGCGGTCTCTATTTCACAATAGACTGCATCAGACAAAGGCTGTAATTCCAAAGTTACTTCCTAGGAAGTAAGGCCCACCGAATACAGACAGACTGTAAGGCCCACTGAATACAGAGACTTTTACAATCCAATCCTTTTACAGCCTTATGCTGCTAAAACAAGCACTATTGCACCCTTTACAGTTGTTGCAAAGCACAACATGCTATTCAGCACAGCCTGACTGCTGCCACAAGCAAACTGGTTAGCATGCCAGTAGTCAGAGCAGGGGAGGGGAAAGGGCAGGGAGGGGAGGGGATGGAACAGAGTAGAGATGGGGTGGGGGAGGAAGGCTTATTGAGGCCAGGAAGCGGGCGAGTATCAACAGAAGTGCCACCTATATCCTACCTGCCTTCCCAGCCTCGATCTCCCAAGCTTATCCCTGGAGCAAGGGACAAATGTTCCCTTATCCTAAGGTGGTCTCCAGGGTCCAAAACTCCCCAGTGGGACACATTCTGAAGTTAATATAATTGCTGCACAGGGAATTGCTTAGAATTGAGCCGTTACTTCTAATAGCCATGCACAGGATTCTAAAAACAGCTCTCTCCCAGAAGCTATCAATACTTGATTCCCATTTTTCTTACAGCCGATAACAATAAATTCCCTGCAAAGCAGGAATGGTTCAAAACAGGAAACGACCCATACAAAAATCTGTTGAACTACATGATCCTTACAATACATACTCATGGGAATCCAATTATAGAATTTATGGCAGAAGTTAGGGGGAAATTGTATAAATGGGACCCAGGATTACTCTCACACTTGAGACAACAGGCATGGGGATTTTGGCACCAGACTGAATTGGATCAGACTTCACAAGTGAAGTAAGTGTCTTACTAAGCCCTTGAATTAAAAATTCAAAGTATGACTTTTTCTCCCCAGTAGGCTGCAAATTAAATTAATAGCCCAATTCAACCAAATTAGAAAGTATAATTAAGATGGATACACAAGAAAATGGAACCCTCTACCCAAAGGTAAACATTTAACTAGCTACTATCAAGATGAAAGTGTTCCATAAGAACCTAGCTCAGTAGTTCTCAAACTTTTTTATCACTGGGACACACTTTTAGAAAGACAGTCGGTCTGGAACCCACCAGAAGTGATTTCATGGCTGGAAGTGCTGACATTGTGAGGCCAGAGCCTGCTGGTTTCCTGAGAATGCAGGAATAGGTTGAGTTATTGCTCAGCTGTTTCCCAATAGCAAAGTGAACCAGAAAGAAAGAAAAGCCTTGTGACCCTGACACAAGGAAAACAACCACACAGCCCTCCCCCTTTCCAGCATCCCATTTTACCATATTTTCAATATGGCTGCCCTAAGTGCTTTGCAACCCACCTGAAATTGGTTTGCAACCCACTATTTCAGAACCACTGTTCCAGTGGTGGTATTCAAATAAATTAACAACCGGTTCTATGACGTCATAGCCTGAGCAAAAAAAACCCCAAAGCCAGCTGAGGTAAGCAAGTGGGCAGGGCCCGGCCGTTTAACAACCGGTTCTATAGAACCTGGGAGAACCCCCTGAATAACACCACTGCACTGTTCTACACAACTCCTAACAGAAACATACCGCTTCACCTCTATAGGAAAAAAAAAATACTAAGCTGAAAGCTTTTAAAATGACCGGTTTTACCCAACAGTATACTATTTGAGTACAATACAGTCATGAACCATAGTTAAGAACATGTCAGACCCACTGAGTTGTAATGGGAAGCAATAAAACACATGTTGAATTCTCCCATTGACAATTGTGGGGTTTACAATGCTGAGCTTTTATTATATGGTGCCCTCCCGCCCCCCTCCTTTATAGGAATATGTAGAGACAGCTACATACTCCTATAAAACCAGAGTAGCAGGAAGATGCAGTTATGATATGAATGATGCAGAAGCAGTTTTTTAGATAGTGATGACCCCTATGATACTTGCATATAGTCTACACATGAGCCAGAACTGCCTGGCCGCCCATGTGAACAGTGGTAGCCACCATGGCACCCCACTGCAGCCAGGCAGCCTCAGGAGGCTCTATGGGAGAAGGGGACAGTAGGTATTTAATTGGCATCAATGAACACTTTTGGTCCGGGAAATATTTTTGCCATTCCCATTCAGGATTGAGACACTGTGGTGGCATAAGGTTAAAGTTCCTCTGCCTCAACCTACTATACACCACTAATCAGAATTGGAGCCCCTCGTAGCTGCTATCGAGGGGCTGCTATTTACATTTGAAAAACGAAGCATACAGACTCCAGTAACATAACAGAAGTGTCATCCAGTTTGCCCCCTGCCCAAGCTCCTTCCAGGTAAGTACCCAGCCCAGAAGTACAAGTCTGCCATCATTCCACTTTTCCCCTCTACTGTGCAATGTATGTGATATGCAACACATTTGCAAGGTAACATCTTGATAAGCCCCCCTGAACTGTCCAGTTCCTGCTAAGTCCAAGCAGATTTGCTGTTATGTTTTAAAATTTGTAAGCTGCCTTGACTGCCCTTATTGGGGAAAAAGCCGGGTAGGTATATATATATGTATCCAAGGCAGCTTAGGAGGCCACTGGAGCCTCCCTGGCACATTTGTGCCCTTGCACCAGGGGAGGCATCAACCTCCCCTATGGGTTCCTCAGATTTGCACCCACAAAATAACGAGTGCAGGTCCAAGGAAACCGTGCTGCCCAAATTGGGGCTGCACAGCCCGGGGATGCGGCCTTGGATGCAGCCTAACAGCCACATCCCAACTCCGACCCCCTCCCCAGGCCAGCATGTCCACCGGCCTGCCCACCTACCCCCAGGAACACCTCCCGCCCGCCCTCCTCCCAGAACCACCCTTGCACCAGCCAAATTCTCTGCTGGTTACTCATAGCATTGGCCCGAGTGCTCTAGCACTGACATGAGATGCCAGTCAGCGCCCCCACATTGGCCCTAGTGATGTAGCGCTGATGCTACAATGTTGCATCAGCACTACGTCAGGGCCAGGATTGCACCCTCAGTACAGCAAAAGCAGCGTTCACAGCTCCAGGATGATTCCTCCAAAGGGGGAATTGTTTTGATGCTTTTAACTTCTAAGGCCTAACAAACAAACTTTCCGTGTAATCTGGCTCTGAAAGCCTTGAATGATGCAATATGTGCCTATTGTACGCGGCACAAAATTGTATCCTATAAATAGCATATTAATCATTTATGGCTATCAGCTATGGCTTCTGATTTTAAACAATGCACATTTTGAATGCCAATGGAAAAAGGGGGGGGGAGGAAGAGCTGGCTCCTTCTGTTCAAAGCTGAAGCCAGAACAAAAATCTCTCACCTCTTGGGAGCTAATTAGTGGAGAAAGACTTGCTGAAAAATTTCAGCCATCTCTTAGCATTGGATCTGTTTGCTATTTCAAATCTTAGATAATAAATCAAAACAAAAGCTAATAGACAGCTCGGAAGCTTCTTTGTTACACCACTGTCACAAAGCTGATTTTGTAAAATAGAAAGGATTACTAATCTATTTGCATATTAGGAACATTTTACCTTCTGAAGAAATGGCAAGAACATTTTAAATTACAAATATCCTATTGGCACATACAACATCTATTTTGCACGCATATTTGGCATATTGTGCATACAAAATTCATTGACATGCTAACAATTCACTTAGCTTGATTCTTTGCTATATACGAAAATAGATTAAACATTGGTATCCACATTTTATTCAGGCTCTGTGATAATGAAGCTTTCTAAAGAGAGAAATTTAAAATTATGCTGGCTCAGGGCACAATATAGCCAAGTGCTGCCGCAATGCAGCTTTCAACCTCATGTTGGTGGGAATTGCATGAGCACCCACAACAGCACATGGTTTATCATTCTGTTTACAATTAGAACATTCAGGTATATAAGCCCGGTAATCAATGATTAGGTAATTATCAAGAAGGGGCCATTGGATGTCATACTGCTGTCTCCTTATCCATTCTACTCCTGTTCCTTCTGGAATTGATTCTTCTTGTCCATCTCCTGCTAGCCTTCTCCATAGATGTAATGTTCACCCTGGTTAACTGGGCAAGAGGCACTTTTTCAAGTGGTGTTCTTGTATTTAGCAGAGGGATAGTAATTGTCCTTCTTCACCCCTGCACAGTGTCTTTTCTAGTGGCTGTTGCTGGTGGTGTTCTGCATTTTTTAGATTGTGAGCCCTTTGGGACATGGAACAATTTAACTTTATCATTATTTTTTGTCTGTAAACCGCTTTGTGAACCTTGTGTTGAAAAAGCGGTATATAAATACGATTGATTGATTGATTGATTGATTGATTGATTGATTGATTAAAGCTCACAATGATCCCTCTTAATCTCTGTGTTAAATACCAGTATCAAAGCAAGGTTACAAGGGAACCCTAGCTGGCATTCTCGGTTGCAATTGTAATACATATAGAATGATTGTAATACATATAGAATCATGGTTAAAGATGATGGAGGATTTCATGCTTCCAGCAAAGACGTGCTATGGAGTGAGAGCATACGAGTCTGCAACACATATCTGGTAGCTTAACCATCTTTACACAATCAAGAGCAATACATGTGCACCAGTCCATTGTTACAGGGTAGGTGTCAAAAGATACAAGTGGCACTGCGTACTGTACCATATTGCCATGTAACAATCGGGCAGTTCAATTCTAACCAGCACTGGTTCAACCGGGCAGCTCCGCTCATGCTGTATCCAGTGCTGGGAAGGAGCAGGCTGGGGGGGGGTGTCTCTCCAAGATCCTCTGACTCTGTGTAAAGCTTAATGGGCTATTCAAAACTATGTCTGCCAAATGACCAGGGCAAGTCCCAGAAGCCTCATGCCGGGCTTCCAAACCCAAAGTGGGAATAGGATTCGACATGTACCAGTGCACTGCTTATTCCTAGGCAGGGGCGGTTCTAGTCAAAATGGCACCCATGGTGCCCAATGAGAACGTGAAAGGAGAGCAAAGAGCGGGGCCTCAGTGCCTCAGAGCGGGGGATGGGGCACCGCGCGGCACCGCGTTCTCCTAGCTCCCACTGGCCTTAAAGAGCTAAGAGAATGCAGCACCGTGCGGCGCCCCATCCCCCCACTCTAAGAGGTGGGAGGGGGCGCCGGGCAGCAGCGTGTTCTCCTCCTAGCTCCCACTGGCTTAAAGAGCCAGCAGGAGCTAGGAGAATGTGGCACTGCGCGGCACCCTGTCCCCCACTCTAAGAGTCGGGAGGGGGCGCCGGGCAGCAGCATGTTCTCCTCACTCCCGCTGGCTCTTTAAGGAGAGCGAGGAGAGCGCGGGGGTGGGGCGGGTGCCATTTTGGGGGCGTGGTGCACCATGGTTACAGCGCCCACTCCCAAGATGGCGCCCATGGCTGGTGCCACCCATAGCATCCCCTAGATCCACGACTGCTCCCAGGATGCCTCAATGTGTTTATGGCATGTCTGCAACACCTTAGCCTGGTGCAGCAGTTACTGCACTATTGTAAAATAAGGCAGGACTGTGCCTGGGCAGAAAATCATTTTTCTGAACCACACCATTGAAAGGACTTAGCAGAGATCCATGAATGGGCAACTATGGTTAAATTAGGGAACAGCAAAGGCATCTCATCCCAAAGACTCAATGCAAGCTGGGTTATTTCTTTCTTTCTGGAAGACTTATGTAAAGCCTAAAAACCTGGTATCCAAGATAGTTAGATATTCTGTGCATGAGCAGCCTTGCTAACCAACAGACAGCTGCAAAATGTTGCTAGTATCACTATACCAGCTCCGTGGCTCCCATGCTAACTTGTACTTCCCTCCTGGGGTCAACTGCAGAGTTAGAATTGATTGATATGCATATAAAGATCTGCTATGCAATGTAAAGACTAAGTATTTTATTAGAGTGAAACTCCACTGTATTGCTGAGCTTACTGCATGCTTAATGAGTTGCTAGAGAAAACTCATTTCCATGCTTAATATATGAAGGGGTTACAAGGAAACGCTAAGATTTAATTAATCACAGCATAAAAGTTATTGAACTTAATTGTACGCAAATAGTGGTAAATTATTCTTGCAACACCATAAGTAATGTTGGGCTGGTTTTCCCCCCATAGTAATATATCTGGTTTAGTTTGATACATATTTATTGGTATAACTAGATTTTGCACATTTATTTAATATATTGGTACATTTCTAACAGATCAATCCCAAACGCAACAAATTTGTAGCAGGGAGAGAAAGCTCCAAATCCCATAGCAGGGTACTGCATCGTTAATTATACAAGGAGCGTCATATTTTAAACAAAGCAAAGCAGACGTCCTTGGTAAGAACAATAATTTCAGTCCTCATTTACCAGAAAAGGGGGTAGGAAGAATCAAGACTCATTTTTCATATAATTCTTCTGTCTCTCATATCCCTTTACTACACGTCATTTATAATTAACCAGCATACTCAAGATCGACTGCCTTGCCATTCAACTTCCAATTTTATCATGGACCTGGCTTTATATAAAAGCCTTCAGTGCTTATTTTTATTACATTTTTTTTTAAAAAGGAGAGACACTTCTCAGAGTAATATTTAATAGAGCTCCGAGACCAAGAAATATACCCTGTAAAATGAATTCATCCCCAAATGGTCTGCATTTTACAGTTGCAAAAATAGCTCAGTTGAACTTCGAAGGATGCACTCACAGGACCATTTTTGTTCCTAGGCCACAGATGTAGTATCTGCCATCTTTAATTTAGGGACCAATCCTCTTAGTAGGTTTTCTGCGAGTTTGGATACTTTGCTAGAACCCAGTCCTTTGCTAAGCCTCCCTTGTACTTTGCCTTTCTGATGGTTCAGTGAAATAAAGGTCTGATTTCAGTTAGTAAGGTCTGATTACTTGATTCAGGGTGCAATCCTAACCTGGAGTTAGGCCAGCATAGTTAGGCCAGCAAAGTTTGGCCAGCAAAAAGGTCACCATAAAGTATGTTTGGATCACCCTCGGAGTCAGAGAGGCAGCACATAAGATGTGCACCATCATCCCTGACTGAGAGAGGTCTAAATGCACTTTATGGTGTCCCTTGTGCCAGCCAAACTTTGCTAGCCTGTGCCAGCCTAACTCCAGGTTAGGATTGTGCCCTCAAGAACATCAGAAACAGTCTTACATCAAATCTTTATTGATTACATCATCTACAATAGTGGTTCTCAAACTTTTGGGTCTCTGGCAGCCTTTATATGCCTAAAAAGTGGCTCGGGGACCCCAGTGCATGAGCAGAGTCTAAGGGAACCCAGAGCACCAGCACATGCGCAGAGTTGGTCAGTTCCAAGCCCAATGTTGAATACCAGCTGAGAGCCAAAACAGCTTTCATATTTCCAGTAAATAGCTGAGTTGCTGAGAAACTTAGCTGAAGATTTTACAGCAGGATTTTACAAGGTTCTATCTGCATAAGTGCCAGCCCTGCAGCATAGTTACTACATTTAGCACCATCCAGACAGAGGCGTATCTAACCTGTAGCCCGGGGTGGCACGAGTCATGGGTGCCGGGCAGCAGCGGGGCGCCATTGCGCGCAGTCCGCGGAGGGAACCGCGCGCTGTTCGGCCCTCCTGCGCTCCCTAGCCTCCATTACACTCCGAAATGGAGCTCTTCCGGGTGCAGGGAGGCATGTCGGAGCAACGCAAGGGGATGGAGCGATGTCCTGGGGGCGCGGTTTCGTCGCCTGCCATGGGCGCACTTGGGCCTCTGTTCGTCCCTGCATCCAGAATAGTTAAAACAATATTCAATATTGGCCTGAGTGGGATAAAAATCTAGATCATATAATAGATCTTCAAATGCTTTCTCAGCAACTGATGCTAAATTTAGTCTTGCCTGGGCCAGATTAAGAAATCAAATGCATGTAAATCTAACAAGAATCCACCGTTCTTTTGTCTTGTCCATTCTCAAGAACCTGGGGTAAAATACACAGGCATCCCAATATTATTTGAGTTTCTGTCTTGTACTTGATTTGACACAAGCCTATACACTTTTCTTTAAAAGGTCAAGAAAAAAGGTCAAGAGGCAAATTTAACACCTAGAAGAGTATCTTCAGGAAGCTCATCAACTCATATCTTATATCAATGGTTCTCAAACCTTTTAGCACCGGGACCCACTAGTTAGAATGACAATCTGTCTAAGACCCACTGGAAGTGATGTCATGGCCTGAAGTGCTATCACTGTGACACCAGAGCCTGCTGCTTTCCTGAGAAAGCAGCAATAAATTGGGTTATAAAAAAAACCTTTTTACAACCTTGATGCAAGCAAAACAACCACGTAGCCTTCCCCCTTTCCAGCATCCCACCTTCCTATATTTTCAATGTGGTTGCTCTAGGTACTTTCTGACCCATCTGAAATTGGCTTGCAACCTCCTGGTGGGTCCCAACCCACAGTTTGGGAACCACTGTCCTATACAATCTAGCAACAGATTTGCCCCCACAACTGGCACTTGTGTATTTTCAGAAGCAGAACACATGCAGTCATGCACAGAACACGGCTACACTGAAAGATCCATCTTCAAAGTATAGAGGTACCCAGTGAATGCCATTGCCCATTCAACTGATAAACACGCATTGGAGTGGATACGAACCTGCAATCCTAACCAGCACTGGAACAAACAGGCCAGCTGGTCTGCGCTATACCCAGCACAGGTTAGGTGGCTACTGGAGCCTTCACAGGACATTTCCCCCCTTGCCCCAGGGTAAGCCCCAGCTGGCCCGATGGGGGTCCTCAGATCTGCACCCTCTGTTTAGCAGGCACAAGTCCAATGAGCTACAGCAGCCTGAATTTGGGTTGCACAACCTGGGAAACAGGCTTGGATGCAACCCTAACGGCTGCATCCAAATTCCTCCCCTGGCTGTCCAGCCCCCAGGAATGCCTTTCCCTGTCCCATTCCGCCTTCCCTCCCACCTTCTCCCTGCCTAGAAATGGCCCCAAGCCAGAAAAACACAGCCTCACCTGTTCATAGGACAGTTCACAATCCCTTCACAGAACAACTGGAGAACGTGGTCCGCCTACTGTGTGGCTATGTCAATCTTTGGGATCATCCAGATGTCTCAAGTTAGAAGCACATATGCAGTGCTTGTCAGAACATTCCTTGTCTCTGCACCTAGCATCTAGAACTCATTCTACAATGCTGGAGAAACTAGCCAAGAACAATACAGGGCTTGTAATGCTTGCCTCAAAGAAGAGGAGATCATTATGAGGTATCCACAATCTTCTCTGGCAAGGATAAAATCAGCCTGATAAAAAATTGCTGCTTACTCCAATCACACACCCCCAGTCAGCCTCCAGTTCTCAAAACTCGTTCCCCCTTACCTTTAAATGTGACTAGTCAGGCCAGCAGTGGTAGCACTCTGGTCTCAGTGTGGATAAAAGGACAGTGAGACATCTCCCCTTCACAACCCTGCTATGCAGTTTGCTAAGACAAAAGACCCCAATGACCTCTGAGATATTTTACTAAATAATTGGCCTTTGCCTAAACACACCTGTAGTCAATTTGGACAATCCAACAATTCCATGAAAACCAGCATTAAAATAAGCACTATTGATTATGTTGTGGTTTGGGTGAGTTACTCTAGGTGCAATGAGAGAAGAGCAGTGCGTAAGCTTTCTTTTAAAAAATAAAAAGTTGGGTAATCATTGAACTGAAAATCACAAACCTAGATATCAGTAGCAAAAGCATTAATACAATACAACAGAAGCTATCTTAAGGTTTTAGATCACCCTATGAGTGACATCACTAAACGATTTAACATCTACTGCTCAGCCTTACCTTCTATTGCACATCTTGTTTTGGAAGAATAAGCAATTGTGGAGGAATTCAGATGAAGCCAATCAGAATCAGGGCACACTGCAAGGTGATTGATGAGTTTAGAACTAAGATGCACCTGCCCAATAGCATACAAACAAAACAAGTAGAGCTGCAGCACTGTTGCAATATAGTAAAAGTGGGTTGACCACATTAATACCATGGCTAGTTAGGGCTCAACACCTCAGCCAATGCAGAACCCGCTCACATATCTCCCCTTGGAGAAAGATACTAAGACCACATTGAGCAGCATTGAGATGTGTGAATATAGTGCAAGATTTCTGTATTTTTGAATGTAAGGTTTCCAGGTTGCAGTCCAGAGATATGCTTTGCCACTACTGAATAATAAGGAAATGCAGCTGTGGCTTCTCCAATCCATTTTTTGTGGAACATCTGGGAGTCCTTCTCATTATAGCAGGCAGGAAAGGGAGTGAATAAAATGGCCCAGAAAAGGAATGAAGCAGGGAAGACACAGCTGTTGCATCTCTCACTTAATCAGGAGTGTTAAAGGGACAGAGCAAATCTCCAGATTGTAACCTCTCAGCCCGCCCTGCACACATTAATGAAAAGAGTCTGAGAGTGAACCTGTATGTGCATGTACAATTTAACCTCATTTTAGTTGTTTGGGATTCATTCATTCTACTACGGTGAATCAATGAATTGTTCATTCATACACAGTAAAAATGAATGAATGACTCATTAATTCACAGTAGTAGAATGAATGATTCCCGAACATCTGAAATGGGGTTAAAATTAGGGTTACCAGATACAAACAGGGACAGAGTGCCTCTACCTTTAACTATGGTATAGAAGAGGGAATTGGGGCAGGTGCAGCTCATCATGGAAGGGTTTCAAAAGCTGAACCTGCCCAAATTCCCTCTTCTATACCATGGTTAAAGACAGCGATGGTATCTGGTAATGAAGTTCCAGAACACTGGGCGGGACTTACGTGTGATTGGCAGCCCATCCGTTCCGCCGCCTGCCCGCCTGCTGCACGGACTGCCTCCAGTTGGCGCGCCCCACCGCTGCTCGCCCAGGTACCTGGCGCGCACCCACCCACCCATCCCCCCGGCAAGCAGGCGCCCCCTCTGGGGCCAGGGCAGCCCATGCAGTGGGCGGGCCGGTGGCAGAATGGAACGGAACGGACGGGTTGCCAATCACACATAAGTCCTGCCCAGCGTTCCGGATCTTCATTACCAGATACCATCGCTGGTTAAAGGTATAGGCACTCTGTCCCAGTTTGTATCTGGTAACCCTAGTTAAAATGTACATGCACAGACCAGTTCATACATACTACTGCTTTTACATTGCTCTTTTTTGTAAACTGCTAACCTGCTTCTGGCTCTCTCCCCTTCTCTGACCATGTTCAATTCCTGATGTTGCACTAAAGTGCTATATTTCTTCAAACTCTCAATTACATTTGTCAGTGGGGCTCCATAAGGATCTATAGAAGGCCCTGAACTCCTTGGTGAACCCCTTGCCACTGTCACAATTTGTCTGTGGAAATAGTGTTGGCGCCTACCACTTTGCTGATGATATAGACCACTTAGCCTAGCTTGATTCCTGCAGACCACGATACAGGCTTGTTTACTAGCCCTAAGCTGAAGATGTTTGGTTCAGCTGAATCAAAGTATAATGGAGACTTGCTTTGAGGGCTTCCTGCAGTTCTTGAAATGTGTGCCAGCAATCAAGAGGTATTCCAAGATTCCGAGATCAATACTATGTTTTGAGAAGACAGAATTGTGGATATCCTCATTCACTGTGACCTTCCTTAAGGATTCTTCCTCCTGTCTTTCTGTCTGTCTTTCTTTTGAAGAAGGTTTTGAATTTTAGATGCTCATGTTGTGTACATTTAGTAAAATGATGGCCTGGTTATAGAATATCTTTATACTCTTATGACTAGAGGTGGGAGAAAATGGTGAAAATGACATAAAAACACATAACGTGGCTTTCTGCACTTCTAATTTTTGTAAAAACAAACAAACCCACAAAGAACTGGGTGGGTGGTGGGTGGGCCAGTGGGCTTGTTGGCCCCGGGAGAGGGGTGGGGTTGGGATGCGTCCGGTAAGTCGCATCTAAGGCTGTGTCCCCAAACCACGCTGCCCCAATTCGGGTTGCACCTGCTGTTTCCATGTGCAGAGCAGAGGAAACACATGGGGAGTCTGGAGCCTCCCCATGGGCAAGGGAGCAAATGTGCCCTTGCCCTGGGGAGGCTCCCTAGCATGCCTAAGGTGCGCTGGATATGGCCCAGGCCCGCCGGCCTCACCTTTCCAGCACAACTTAGGCTTGCACTCCCCGTCTCATTTTCTATGTTGTTTTGTGCCTCCTACCCCAAGCGCAGTAGTGGAATCTAAATGATTTAAGAACAGGAACTATGATCGGGACTCACTTTTGATTGGCACGTGTTGGGATCCGCCCACTGGAAGCGATGTCATAAGCCGGAAGTGATGGGTAGACCGTGGCCCAGGTCTACCCGTGGCTGGTCCCAATGGGTAGACCAGGGCTCCAGGGAGCCCTGGTATACCCCCCCCCCATCGTTTCTAACAGGTAGACCTGGGCTCCAGATGCTTTCCCGCCAGCATCAGACCATTTTAAACTGACCCAACAATTCCTCCGTCCCGGTTCTTCGAGCGGTAGGAGGGGGGAAGCTATGTTGTGGAGCCGGCGCTAGCCTGGCCTTCGTCCTGGTTCTTTGAGCGGTGGGAGGGGTGAAGCTGCGCCACAGCCCACTGGCCTCTGGAGGCTTCCTTCCCCCGCTCTAAGAACCGGGATGGAGCGGAGGCCAGCGCCAGCTCGGAGAAGCCGCAGCGCGGCTGGAGGGAGCCCCAGGCTGCCAGGCAACCTACCTGCTGCTACGTCTTCCTTGCTTCTTTGCTGTGTCGGTCTCCCTCAGTCCGCTGCCTGCCTGCCTGCCTGGCTCAAAACGTGCAGGCAAAAACAAACAAACAAAAAAAGAGCCAGTGAGCGACGAGTGAAGTGGGCGGAGTCAGCCCTAATTCTAACAAGCGGAATGCCGTTCTGGGGCGTTCCGGCTACATTACATCACTGCCCAAGTGGTCATGTCCAGTTGCTTCTCTGGTTTCGCTTTGCAGCATATACTAAGTGCTTTGTATAGCACAGGTCTGCTGTGAATGAGTTTGCTTTTTCCACAGCTCTGCTAACATCCAACAGTCTGTTCAGGGTGTACTATAATTCAGCATGACCCACCCTGCAACTGGGACTGCTGCTGTGCTACCACAGGACATGCCTTTCTCCTGTAGCAGGTTAGCATTTCACTTGATTTAATTGTCACAAGAAGATCTAGCAGTAGTGATGAGTATCCTCCCAGGGAATCAGTGCTAAAGAATATTAAAGAACCACGGAGCAGATGGTTCCTGAAGTTAAAGTAATGAATTCTGGTCCTTCCAAAAAAAAACCCTGAAAAGGCTGTGTTTTTTCCCCAAAACAAAAACAT
>JAJKFI010026613.1:0-25356 GCA_029204185.1 Lerista edwardsae
TGTGTGTGTGTGTGTGTGTGTGTGTGTGTGTGTGTGTGTGTGTGTGTGTGTGTGTATTTAGAAATGGGGGCATCAGTCATTTTCTCATCACCATGTTTGACCATATTAAAAGGTCACATGATCAGCAAGCAAGACTTTCACAGGAAGACTTGTCTATTTTGCATTTGGGTATCCTTCCCTATATGCAACAGTGAAATGAGAACTGAACCTCAGCATCCACAAAATTAGAGTGGAACACCAGAATGCATGGCTCAGCATCTTGCGCCCTGCTTTACTCTCCAGCCCTCTGTCCCAGAAGTGTTAAAGCTCATACAAAGCCAGAAGCCACAGATGTTGTACAGAGAGAACCCTTTTGCAAATGTCAGAGAGGCAAAAATGGCAGGCAGCTCCCTGAGCTGAACCTCATAAAGATGAAATATCTCATTCAGGGTGCAATCCTAACCTGGAGTTAGGCCGGCACAGTTAGGCCAGCAAAGTTTGGCTGGTATAAGGGCCGCTGTAAAGCGCATTTGGACCACTCTCGAAGTCAGGGAGGATGGCGCAAATCTGTGTGCTGGTCTCTCTGACTCCGAGAGTGGTGTGAACATACTTTACGGTGGCTCTTGTTCCAGCCAAACTTTGCTGGCCTAATTGCACTGGACCAACTCCAGGTTAGGATTGTGCTCTAAGTCTGGTAAGGCACTTCCTCATGGAAGGAAAGGAACATAGGAAGCTGTCTTACAGCGCAATCCAACTGTCCGTGCAGCGTCGGCGCAGCAGTGCTGGCAGCACCGGTCCTGTTGCACCCGTGCAGCGCTTCCCTTGCGTCGGTCAAAGCCAGCCGGTGCAAGGGAGGAGCCATGACAGGGCGCCTCAGGATTGGCAGGAGGAGGGTGGAATGTGGGCGGGACAAGGGCGGGACATAGGTGAACCACGGATTTGGCCATAAGGTCAAATCCTAGGCCCGTTCAAATGGCCATGCGGCCCCAATTCGGTTCTTGGTTCTCGGCCCCAATTCTCCCTCGATCTGCACCTGCTTTTTAGCGGGCACAGACCCAAGGAGCACATATGGTAAGGTGAAGGAAAGACATGGACAACAAGAGTCTAGTCTGGAGGCTTCTCTCTGGCGATCTCTCCTCTGAGGCCTCCTTTTATTGTCATTTCTCTCTACTCACATACACAGTGCTAACTGCGTTAGCAGTTCTCATGCTTTTGCTGGGTGACGCAGTGTTACACTTATCTTGCTTTTCCTTCCAGGCTTATTGTTAGTTTGGTATGTGCACCCCTTTGCTCAAGGCAGCCCATCTGTGCCTCCCAGGGTGTGCCTCTGGGAGCGGGGGGAGTTTGCTTCTGGCTGAGTGGAGCTAAAGGTCAGCACTTTTTCATTGCTACATTGCTACAGTAAGGGAGCACATGCTCCCTTGCCGCAGGAGGCTCCAGCCTCCCCTGACCCAGCGTTGGATATGGCCCTGGCCTTGCCATTCCGCCACTGGGTAGGATTGCGTCCTTAGAGTCAAACCATTTTGGTCTATTCACTATTGTGTCTTTGCCAGCGATTTTCAACCAGTGTGCTGTGGCACATTGGTGTGCCGCAAATGGGTCCACTGGTGTGCAGCAGGAGTTCAGGGGAGGGTCATTCATTAGTAGGGCCGTTGGGGGATGCGAGTCCCCCCCCCACTGGCAGTGGAGTGTGTCTTGTCAATGGTCAAAAAACTGATGGTGTGCCTTGGCAATTTTAGTGCCAGAGTGCCACAAGATGGAAAAGGTTGAAAATCACTGAGGTCTACACAGAGCGACAGCTGCTGTCCAGGGTTTCTGATAGGGGTCATCTCCAGTTCCTATACGGAGACGCGTTATATATGCAGGATAGCCAGGGGTTAAGCCCCATCAAGACAGCTGGAGGGGTTGAGCCAATCACCCCTCCAGTTAGGAGCCCTGGGGGTGGAGTTAACTACCGTATATACAGGAGTTGGGTTGTTGCCCTTCAGTACAGTTCAGTTCTAACGTTGCAATAAACGTTCAAGCTGCACCTGCTTTGTCTGAGTTTCTATTACATGGAACCAATGGTTTCATTCAAATTATTTAGGAACAGGAACTCACTTTTGATTAGCACTTGTCGGGAACCCGGAACCAGCCACGGAGCCTGTTAGGATCCAGAACGTCCGTTCTGGTCCGTTCCCCCTGAATGACATCACTGCATGGAACCCAATATATAACACAAGGGATGACTACTGGAACCTTCCCTATGCAGAGCCTACACAAAGCCGTAGTCTGCCATGGCCCCACCCCTCCCAATCAGACTTCACTGTATGCTGCATCTGGTGGCAGCAGGGGGTTGCGCTGGCATCAGCCCTCAAGCAGGATCTGCCCAGGGAAAGGAGAACTATTGTCACAGTACAGCCCCAGGACACATCCCTTCTTCTAAAACCAGGCAGACCTTTTGCAGACTCTGTCTGCAAATCAATTCCACACAGCAGGAATGTGAGAAATTGTGAACAATAAGTGCAGAGGAGCCAGGAAACAGATTTACAAAATATTCTGGCCTAGATGCTTTTTTAAAAGGGGACTGGACAGATTTCAGGAGGAAATCCTCCGTCACCTGCAAAATATTAACAAAGGGTTAAAGGAGAAGAGGGCACTCGCACACCATATTCAGGAATAAAAACCCCGTTTGGTTTTGTAGTCCTTTTGCACAAAAGGAAGGTTTACAGAATTTCTATGAAACGCTTCAGAATTTTTCATTGGCAATAAAGATGCTCATCTACCTGAAGTCTGCCTGCAAGTACAGAACCGCTCTCAAAGGTGTTAACGTACAGTATTTTGTCTCAATTTACTGACGCTGTAAAACTGGAAGGCATTTCCAACCCAGATTCGGCCTCACGCCTATCAGGCATAGTCCGATGCAACAGAAGAGGACACAAGTGGTTTTACATTCGTCCCTTGGTATCTTTTAAAACGTATCCACTTAGTTTACTAGCAAAACTATGTTTTTACTATTCTCACAAGAGAGCTAATTCACACTCCGGAAGAACAAGCTGAATTCTCACCCTGCCTCATAAATCTACAGCACGGACAAACCAGTCCATTCCTGAATCTGCACTGTTGGCACAGCTGTACAATGCAGGAAGTATTTCTTTTAAAGGAACTAGACTGCACTTGAAATTCCTGATCATACAAATATCATGTATTGATTCTCATACATGACTTTTTTTCCCCAAGAGTGGATTCTCTCTTTCTCAAACGTCCTCTTTTGCCTGCAGTGGCTGGGCAGTTCTGGATTGGGCTGTAAGATGAATTTTGCTGTGATGATAGTGATGTACATCATTATGCTTTGCATCACTAACACTATGGCATTTTCCCACCATACCATTGGCTGCTGGTGGTCGAGTTGAAAAAATGCTTAGTGCAGTAGTTTTATGGGGCTGGGGCAACTTCCATAGGAGGAAAGGCTACAGTGTTTGGGGCTCTTAGAAAAAAGTCTAGAAAAAAGGCATCCAAGGAGGGACTTGATTGAGACAAACAAAATTATGCATGGGATGGATAAAGTGAATAGAGAGAGGTTCTTTTCCCTCTCACACAATACCAGAACCAGGGGACATCCAGTAAAATGGAGAGTTAGAACAGATAAAAGGAAATATTCTTTTAGCCAGCAGGTAATTAGTCTGTCTCCTGCCAACCTAGCAGTTTGAACGCCCCAAATGCAAGTAGATAAAGAGGGACCACTTCGGTGGGAAGGGAATGGCATTCCGTGTGCTACAGCGTATAGTCATGCCGGCCACATGACCACGGAAGCTTGTCCTCGGACAAAACACCGGCTCTACAGGCTTTGAAACAGAGATGAGCACCGCCCCCTACAGTCGGTCATGACTAGACCATTCAGTTGTGGGGAAACCTTTACCTTTAATTAATCTCCAGAACTCCTTGCCACAGGAGGTGGTTGCCACAGGAGGTAAGCATCTGGCCTAGATGCTTTTAAAAGGGGACCGGACTGATTTCTGGAGGAAAAGTCCTTCGCAGGCTACAGGCCATGATGGTTAGAGCAACCTCCTTTAGAGTTAGGCTACCTCGGAGTGCCAGATGCAGAAGAGTGGCAACAAGATGCACATGTGTTGTGTATTCCCTGAGGCATCTGGTGGGCCGCTGCGAGATGCAGGAATCTGGACTAGACGGGCCTCTGGCCTGATTAGTGGGGCCTTTCTTATGTTCTAGTGTCAATATACAAGCTAAGTTGTTATAATTACAAAGGGAAAGAAGAAAACTTGGAACACATCTTCTATTTCCAGTGTCTGCCACTGGAAGTTTCTCACATGTAGCTATGCGATAAATAATAGGAACATGAATTTGGTCTCGGACATATTTGGAAGTAGTTGAGTGTTCACAAAAAAGGAACCCTTTTGGCTCAGCCCTAGCTAATACCAGACTTTCTTGGGGGGAAAACACACAAGCAAACTTTGTGCATCTGCTGTCATTGTGAATTCTTGGTATAGTCGGTTGGTTCTTTGCACTGTTACAAACAGAAAACTGCACCAGAATAATTAGTTCAGGTTCAAATGAGGTGTGACACATACAGTATACAGCTATGTTTCTTTCCCCCATGTTTTTTTTTTAAATAAAAGCCGAGGAACAGTAGGGGAGGAGCTGCTGAACTCTTTCTGCTCTGCCCATTTTTCTGCACAAAGTGGCTCTCAATGCTTGCTACCCTTTTCCCTAGAAGATACTGTGGCCCAATATCTTGAGCTTGGACCAGTGGAAGAAATGGGTTAGATCAGTGCTCCTCAAACTGGTGGGTCATGACCCACCAGCCTGAGGAGCATTGCCCTGTTCCCCTTTAAGAGGCGGGGGGGGGGAGAAAAAGCAGCAACACAACACAATGCCCAGAATCCCTCCGCTGTTTTAGCAGGAGGAGGGTTACTAAGCATACCTTAAAATAGCGCTGGCCCACAGTGGGGTGCAATGAGCCACAAGGAAGCACTGCAGGGTTTATAACCTCTCTGCTTGTATAACTTGTGATTGCAAGTTCACTTCCGGTATCACAATTCCCTGTGGCTCCCCATATCCCCTGGGGGTGGGCCAGCCTGGGGAGAGGGATTAGGCCACATCCAGTGGTGTCATTCAAATGATTTAGGAACAGGAACTCACTTTTGATTGGCACTTGTCGGGAACCCGGAACCAGCCACGTAGGATCCGGAACGCCCGTTCTGGTCCGTTCCCCCTGAATGACATCACTGGCCACATCCAAATGCGCATCCTCAGGCTGTGTTGGCCCCAATTTGGGCTGTGCAGTGTGCTTTATAGTGGGTGCAGATCCAAGCAGCCCATAGGTGCAGCTGGTGCCTACCCCGCAACAAGAGGACGAATGTGCCCTTGCCCTGTGGCGGCTCCGAACTGCACTCGAGCAGCGGGGGACACGGTGTAGACATACAGGTCTACATTGTATCACTACTTCCTTTTGTTTTAATGCCAGTCATTGTGTGATCAATATATTCATCTGCCTGAGACTAGTGTTCCTAAATGCCCTTTCTATTTCCACTCACCGTCGTGTTCCCGTTTTTCTCTGCTTTATTACAATGCCTTCTCTTCCTGTTCATTCAAATAGTATCTCACAGGCAGGAGGTGGAGCAATTGGCTGCAGGAATGCTAGCCATTAAATTCCAAGAGTTCTCTGCATGGCTTCAGATAAACATAGAAGCCCTTGGACACACAGAGAAGAGGAAATGAACTTGAAGGTGTTAACAAGCATCTCCTGTGCAGCACCCCTGCCAGGCGATGGGGGAAAAAGCAGGACAGGAGTATGAGAATAGCTGAAATGTGAGATTGCGCTGAAAATACTAACAGTGAAGGGTTTACAAAGTGAAAAAAGGTGGAATTAACCTGAGGGGTAAGTTCAAGTATCTTTTTAATTAGGTTTTTGATTGTCTATTCTGAGATATGCGTTTAGGCCGTTGTTGATGAAGACTTTTTAATTATAAACCTGGATTTATTTTTATTGGTGTGAACAGTGTTAGATTTTCTTCATGCAAAAAGAAAAGCTGTATAAGAGCCTACAAATACAAATATTAAAGGCGCAATCCAAGCACTCACGTAACACCGACATAATGTCGTCGCTACGTCACTACCGTCAATGTGGGGGAGCCAAGCAACACCCCTACATTGGCACTACGTCTTGCGGGCCAAGGCTACTGAGAGCACTGACAGAGAGCTTCTGGGAGGAGGGCAGGCAGACGGGAGGCATTCCTGGGCAGGAAGTGGGCAGGGCCAGCATGCATCCATTAGGTCGCATCCAAGGCCTTGTCTCCGGGCCACATGGCCCCAATTCAGATCACGCAACTTCCTCACACCCATGCCCATGAATCCGAGGAACCCATAGGGGAGACTGGAGCCTCCCCTGGTGTAAGGGCACACACTTGCCCTTGCATCAGGGAGGCTCCTGGTACCTCTTAACTTGCACTGAATACAGCACAGGCCTGCCTGTTCCGGTGCAAGTTAGGATTACACTCTAAAAAAATAGTACTAGTTATGCTGTTGCTATTTTAAAATATAAATAGGAACTGCTGAGACAATTGAGGACATGTAACCGTTTTGTAACTATTTATTTAAATAGGTGCAGTGGTTTGGGAGTCTGACTGGGACCGGCAAGATTCAGCAATGAATCCTGCTGAACCATGAAACTTGCTAGGTGGCCTTGGGCTAGTCAGTATCTCTCAATGTCACCTACCTCAGAGTGTGGTTGTGAGGAGAAATGGAGAATTATGTATACCACCCTGAGCTCCTTGGCTGAAGGGTGGTATAAAATATGAATAATAACTAAAATAGCATCAATGCACCTAACAGAATGAAACCAGTCAGGAGCAGAATGTTTCTGTCAGCTCGTGGGTGAATTCAGATGGTAGAACGGTTATAAGCATGTGAAATAATGGCTTTCCTTTGCATCCTGCACTATAAGTCCATATTCCCCAGAACAGCTTGGATATGTGCAGAAACAGTTGTCCAAATCCCCCTGGTGCTCCAGTGAAAATTGGGAGAAAAACCTAAGAGTACATGCAAGGAGAGGAAAAATGTGCCAAAACCCCAGCTGGCCATAACCGAGACCTACATGAAATTCATAACAAATTTATCTCTGTGTGTTTTGTAGTGAGGTGTGTTACTTCCCCAGCTGTTACAGAGAGAGTTGTTGATGTATCCAGCTATAGGCAGCAACCAGGGAGGCAGTTCCAACTGATATGCTCTACCCCATGAACCTAAGTCACAAGTCAGCGCACCCCTGACTTGATTTGCGAGTCACAGTGCACCACCTCCATGACTCCAGAAAATTTAAAGTCTTTTAAAATCAAGTCACGAGTCACTCTGAGAAACGAGTCAAGTTTCCCCACCTCCTTTCAATCCTTTTACAGGAAAACAATTGAGCAAGATGACATCCCCTCTGTCATCCAAGCCAATGAGCACCCCTCCTCCCTACCCTGGCTGCCCATGGCTTCTCATGCCTCCCACGGTCCCCTGCAGTTTTCTTCCTCCATTGGGCTCCCCCCATCCATGGGCTGTGGAAACCTAACCTTCTCCCATCCTGTCTGCTGGTACCATCGTTCTCTGGATTCCTGCTTCCAGATCGCCCAAGAGGTGTCCTGGCAAGATGTAGAAGAAGCGGCAAAAAAAATTAGGCAAGAATACAAACACACACTGCTGACTCGTTTAGGGACTCAAGTCATTAGAGTCAAATCATCCCCAAGTCGAGTGCCCATCTCTGGGTTGTTCAGTATGCATAACTGTCAGCAGTCACTGATGGGCGGTTAAAGATGTAGGGGGAATTACAGCCCTTATCTTAAAGCATGGGGAGGTAGCAGTAGTAGTGGATGAGGGCAACAGGTGCAAGAAGGTGCAATTGTAAGGAGAACATTTGCATTGGAAACCAGAATATAAAACCAGCAACAGCATCTGGTGAGGCACAGGTCACCCCTGCTGATGTCAGTGACCCAACACTATGGCAGGGGCAACAATCCAGCGAACAGCTGTGGGCTCGAATAGTGCTGGCAGAGGCATCCCCTGCCTCCAGTGCCAGCACCTGGAATGTCAAGGTTTCAAGAGTGATAATTCCCCTCCTCCTTCAGTTGCCGCACGGAGGCCACCGCTAGTTTTTGCCCAGTGAATGGCCTTTACAGACCCGCTGATATTTGTATCACCACCTTTTTAGTTTCCAGCCTGGAAGAATTAGGACCAAACTAGACACAGACACAAACCCATATGCAAAAAGCATCAGAAAAAGTGTTCTCCCCAAGTACCATTTTCATGCTGAAAATCCACGCCCTATGTGATGGCACAAGTCTGCAAGTTCTCTTGTTCTTATTTGCAGCAGAGAATCAGATGTGGAAGTGGAAAAACAGAACCACACTGTCATGTCCATAAACCCTGTGCCTCAAGGACAGGGAGGCATCTCAAGGGGATCGCTAGGGCATGGCACGCTCCCTTTTCTGATCAACCATCCTATAGCGCCGACTCACTCAGTGATGCTTTTGGTTAGTTTATTTTTGTAAGTGCTTTAAGGGTGCAATCCCAGCATCCACGTAACGCTGAAGCAACATTGTTGCGATGGCACCATGCCACTAGCGTCGACACAGGGGCGCCAAGCGGCACCCCCCGCATCAGTGCTAGAGCTCTCGGGCTGACGCTACCAGTAGCCAGCCAAACCCAGCTGGTGCAAGGGAAGTTCTGGGAGGACGGCGGGCGGAACTGGGTGGGGGCAGACAGGTCAGTGGGTGTGTCAGGCTGGGGAGGGGGCATTAGGCTGCATCCAAGGGTTAGGCTGAAGCCACGTGGCTTCCTTGGTTCTGTGATTGATCCAAGGAACCCTATGGGGAGGCTGGAGATTCTCTGGGACAAGGGGACAAATGTGCCCTTGCCCCCAGGAGACTCCCCAGAGCACCTAAGATGTACTGGATTTGGCACAGTCCTGCCAACCTCTTGCAATTTAGGATTGCACTCTAACACTCCCAAGTATCTGTCACTGGGTTTTAACATGTCATAGGCCATCTCTCTTTCTTCTCTCTTTCAGTTCAGGTCTGGCAATGTTATTGGAACGCTGCTGGTGGTAGGTACACTCTGGCATCCTTTAGCAGTCCAGGTAGGTTTTAGTGGGCGCATTGGCATAGCTACCAGTTCTACCACACGAGGCAGCGACTCCTGGCATCATCCCACCAAGCACACAGATGCAGAAGTAATTGGCAGTGGTATGATGACATCACCATGTTAAGGCCCATTAGTTTCGGGATGCACACACTGCTGATTTGGCTAAGTGACTTCATTTCCACTTGGCCCAGCAGGAAGGAGCAGGAGGCCATGGTAACCTCTAGACCCAGCCACTGTGCACCTTCATACTCCATGGGAAGCTTGAGAGTCTCTGGATGGGAAAAGGGGCACAGAGGGCAGGTCAAGAGGTCACCATGCCAAGCACGAATGGAGATTTGCAGGAGGATACAAATCTCCTGTTTTGGTGAAAACAGGAAGAGGAGCATCAGGGCTGCTTTGCAATGACACAACCACCCCATTCCTTCAACTTTCGAGTTAATGTATCCATGAGATTTGTTAGAGTCCCCTTAGATAGGTATAACTGTGCCAATGCCACAATCACATTTACATGATACGTTGCAGGAAATCCTCTATATAACACAGGCACAGGATTTTCACAATATCAATCAGTATATAGTATCGGCCCATGGAAATCCAATAGGATGACTCTATTCATGTAATAGTTAATAGTTGTGCATTGAGCCACACCTCACATTTCTAAGCCTTCCAAGGATGTGCATTTAGAACACCTATTTATGTCAGCTATATTGGCACACAATATATTCTTTCCCTGGAATACGTTCAACCTTCAGCAGTAGAATAAAATGTATTAGGAAACCTCTGGTATACGAACGGTAGTTTGGCAATATATTTTTACGAAGAAACATCTGTGTTCCATATAAATTACATACTGCTCTGTAAGTATAACACATCCAGAAAGGACCTTTTTCCTTCTTAATTTATCCTTTTGTCTTATGATTGAAGATAGTTTGTTACTAATAGGTTTGGAAAAGTTGTAAAACTGATGCAAGTAATATTTTGTGTAGAGCAAACATGCTTTGAGCATCTCTTGGAGGTGTCCTATTTGCTGTGTCACAGCCTACTGTGCATGTTGGTTTAGTAGATGTAACCCAAGAGCAGCCATAATTTATGGCTCACACATATCTCCATTTACAGTGACATGCAATTATTTTTGTTGCAGCTAGTCAGACAGAATGCAAGGCAGCTGCAAGAGAGGCTATACTCCTGAAAATACCCTACTGGCACAAAATAATTTATTTGCTCTTCGCTCCAGTGCAAGATCGCATGGTGGGGAGGGGAAGAACTGTCTGCTTAAGCAGTAGGGTTTGCTTCCTAGAAGCACTTTTTTTCTTTTCTTTTTTAATTAAACGGTGCATGATGTCCAGTTTGGTACTGCAGAATGGGCTTCAACCTCTCTCAATTTTTAATCTGCAAACAGAATCCAAACCTCCCTTCTAAAAACTGATTTCAAAACTGCAAGCCTGCAGTATGCACATTGATAAAAAGACCATGCTCCTCACCCGTATTTTGAAAAGAGTTTTGAAGAGTTTTTGAAACATATTTTGATGGTTTTCAATAGGTTAGTGTTGAATTTGCCACCAAAATCACAGTACAAAGATGACTGTGTCCCAAAAGCCTTCCTTTCTACCCTGAATTTGGGAAATTAACCAGATCTCAGTCCTATACAATTTTGTTTCATTATGTAGAGAACAAAATACAGCTCAGGTTTCTGTGACCATAAACACCTAACCATATTTTTGTGAGATAAACTTCTTCAATGTTATGCCACTATAAATCCAACTGCAAACATTTTACACCTTACACTGCAATAAATAACTGTTTAAGAAAGCTCAGAACAGAAACTGCACCCAAATCCACAGCAAATATCACTAGGGCAGAATGTCAGGCAGACTAAAACACAAACCTAAGCCATGATTAAATCATAGTCAGTGGCATTCCTATAGGGGAGGGCAAAACACTAAGTATTACAGGAGCTTGATCTCCTGTATAATGTGGGCCCTCCCCCTTACCTCCAGAGCCATTCGCGCTTGAAGAGCAAAGCCTCCAAGCCAGCTCACCAAGCCACAAATGGCTCAAGGGGCGAGGGGGAAGGGCCACATTACACAGGAGTTCAGGATCCTACAACACTTAGCGTTTCCCCCACCCCTACAGTTTAGCATTAAAGACACAGATCTTGGATTTGCATGCATTCCTCCCCGACCACAAAAACGGAAAAATTGCTGCTTCCAGTCTTAGGTTTAATGCAAACCACAATCTGACCCAGAGTTCAAATTTAGGAAAAAACCACAATCTGTTTAAAAGCCAGACTATCAACCCTATTCACATTCCACTATATCCTTCCACCTCCAGCTTTCTCCTTCTGCCTCAGCCCACAGCATCCTCTCTGCGCCCACTTTATTGCCCCTCTGGATCCAGCCACATCAGACCCTAAGTTTGCCTTGATCCATTTGATGAGCTGTCTAAGCTGTGAATGAGTCACACCCGAGCTCTTCAAAATGCCTGGGTAGGGGCCAAGCTGTAGCCTCTCAAATCACTGGAAGTATGAATTCAACTTAGAATAGTTAGGAGGCTGAATGATTCTTATTATTAAGATAGCACCATTAACTTTTATGACTCTGTTTTTAATCAGTAACTAAACATTAACTGATGGCAAAGTAATTTAAAAACCAGGCTGATTAAAGATGAGATTATTTATGAGAATCAGTTCCTCGAGCAAGTTTGAAGAAGGCAGCAACTAAACCTTTTTTAATAAAGTAAAACTTTTAATATCTTATGTTCCAAGCACTGTATTTCCTTATCATGAATAAATCCCAAATCTTGTGGGTGGGGATAGCAATGCTTGCTCAGAGCCTTCTGTTTCAGCAGCAGCCAGTAAATGGCAATCACAAGACAGAGAGAAGACCTAATGTATTATATGTCCTTTCCTATTGCACACTGTTTGGCAGTAGTGGTAACAAGAGCTACTTAGGGAACACTGTATTGTTGCATTTGCTTTTGTGGACAACAGTCCACTTCATCAGATGCATCTGATAAAGCGGTCTCTATTTCACAATAGACTGCATCAGACAAAGGCTGTAATTCCAAAGTTACTTCCTAGGAAGTAAGGCCCACCGAATACAGACAGACTGTAAGGCCCACTGAATACAGAGACTTTTACAATCCAATCCTTTTACAGCCTTATGCTGCTAAAACAAGCACTATTGCACCCTTTACAGTTGTTGCAAAGCACAACATGCTATTCAGCACAGCCTGACTGCTGCCACAAGCAAACTGGTTAGCATGCCAGTAGTCAGAGCAGGGGAGGGGAAAGGGCAGGGAGGGGAGGGGATGGAACAGAGTAGAGATGGGGTGGGGGAGGAAGGCTTATTGAGGCCAGGAAGCGGGCGAGTATCAACAGAAGTGCCACCTATATCCTACCTGCCTTCCCAGCCTCGATCTCCCAAGCTTATCCCTGGAGCAAGGGACAAATGTTCCCTTATCCTAAGGTGGTCTCCAGGGTCCAAAACTCCCCAGTGGGACACATTCTGAAGTTAATATAATTGCTGCACAGGGAATTGCTTAGAATTGAGCCGTTACTTCTAATAGCCATGCACAGGATTCTAAAAACAGCTCTCTCCCAGAAGCTATCAATACTTGATTCCCATTTTTCTTACAGCCGATAACAATAAATTCCCTGCAAAGCAGGAATGGTTCAAAACAGGAAACGACCCATACAAAAATCTGTTGAACTACATGATCCTTACAATACATACTCATGGGAATCCAATTATAGAATTTATGGCAGAAGTTAGGGGGAAATTGTATAAATGGGACCCAGGATTACTCTCACACTTGAGACAACAGGCATGGGGATTTTGGCACCAGACTGAATTGGATCAGACTTCACAAGTGAAGTAAGTGTCTTACTAAGCCCTTGAATTAAAAATTCAAAGTATGACTTTTTCTCCCCAGTAGGCTGCAAATTAAATTAATAGCCCAATTCAACCAAATTAGAAAGTATAATTAAGATGGATACACAAGAAAATGGAACCCTCTACCCAAAGGTAAACATTTAACTAGCTACTATCAAGATGAAAGTGTTCCATAAGAACCTAGCTCAGTAGTTCTCAAACTTTTTTATCACTGGGACACACTTTTAGAAAGACAGTCGGTCTGGAACCCACCAGAAGTGATTTCATGGCTGGAAGTGCTGACATTGTGAGGCCAGAGCCTGCTGGTTTCCTGAGAATGCAGGAATAGGTTGAGTTATTGCTCAGCTGTTTCCCAATAGCAAAGTGAACCAGAAAGAAAGAAAAGCCTTGTGACCCTGACACAAGGAAAACAACCACACAGCCCTCCCCCTTTCCAGCATCCCATTTTACCATATTTTCAATATGGCTGCCCTAAGTGCTTTGCAACCCACCTGAAATTGGTTTGCAACCCACTATTTCAGAACCACTGTTCCAGTGGTGGTATTCAAATAAATTAACAACCGGTTCTATGACGTCATAGCCTGAGCAAAAAAAACCCCAAAGCCAGCTGAGGTAAGCAAGTGGGCAGGGCCCGGCCGTTTAACAACCGGTTCTATAGAACCTGGGAGAACCCCCTGAATAACACCACTGCACTGTTCTACACAACTCCTAACAGAAACATACCGCTTCACCTCTATAGGAAAAAAAAAATACTAAGCTGAAAGCTTTTAAAATGACCGGTTTTACCCAACAGTATACTATTTGAGTACAATACAGTCATGAACCATAGTTAAGAACATGTCAGACCCACTGAGTTGTAATGGGAAGCAATAAAACACATGTTGAATTCTCCCATTGACAATTGTGGGGTTTACAATGCTGAGCTTTTATTATATGGTGCCCTCCCGCCCCCCTCCTTTATAGGAATATGTAGAGACAGCTACATACTCCTATAAAACCAGAGTAGCAGGAAGATGCAGTTATGATATGAATGATGCAGAAGCAGTTTTTTAGATAGTGATGACCCCTATGATACTTGCATATAGTCTACACATGAGCCAGAACTGCCTGGCCGCCCATGTGAACAGTGGTAGCCACCATGGCACCCCACTGCAGCCAGGCAGCCTCAGGAGGCTCTATGGGAGAAGGGGACAGTAGGTATTTAATTGGCATCAATGAACACTTTTGGTCCGGGAAATATTTTTGCCATTCCCATTCAGGATTGAGACACTGTGGTGGCATAAGGTTAAAGTTCCTCTGCCTCAACCTACTATACACCACTAATCAGAATTGGAGCCCCTCGTAGCTGCTATCGAGGGGCTGCTATTTACATTTGAAAAACGAAGCATACAGACTCCAGTAACATAACAGAAGTGTCATCCAGTTTGCCCCCTGCCCAAGCTCCTTCCAGGTAAGTACCCAGCCCAGAAGTACAAGTCTGCCATCATTCCACTTTTCCCCTCTACTGTGCAATGTATGTGATATGCAACACATTTGCAAGGTAACATCTTGATAAGCCCCCCTGAACTGTCCAGTTCCTGCTAAGTCCAAGCAGATTTGCTGTTATGTTTTAAAATTTGTAAGCTGCCTTGACTGCCCTTATTGGGGAAAAAGCCGGGTAGGTATATATATATGTATCCAAGGCAGCTTAGGAGGCCACTGGAGCCTCCCTGGCACATTTGTGCCCTTGCACCAGGGGAGGCATCAACCTCCCCTATGGGTTCCTCAGATTTGCACCCACAAAATAACGAGTGCAGGTCCAAGGAAACCGTGCTGCCCAAATTGGGGCTGCACAGCCCGGGGATGCGGCCTTGGATGCAGCCTAACAGCCACATCCCAACTCCGACCCCCTCCCCAGGCCAGCATGTCCACCGGCCTGCCCACCTACCCCCAGGAACACCTCCCGCCCGCCCTCCTCCCAGAACCACCCTTGCACCAGCCAAATTCTCTGCTGGTTACTCATAGCATTGGCCCGAGTGCTCTAGCACTGACATGAGATGCCAGTCAGCGCCCCCACATTGGCCCTAGTGATGTAGCGCTGATGCTACAATGTTGCATCAGCACTACGTCAGGGCCAGGATTGCACCCTCAGTACAGCAAAAGCAGCGTTCACAGCTCCAGGATGATTCCTCCAAAGGGGGAATTGTTTTGATGCTTTTAACTTCTAAGGCCTAACAAACAAACTTTCCGTGTAATCTGGCTCTGAAAGCCTTGAATGATGCAATATGTGCCTATTGTACGCGGCACAAAATTGTATCCTATAAATAGCATATTAATCATTTATGGCTATCAGCTATGGCTTCTGATTTTAAACAATGCACATTTTGAATGCCAATGGAAAAAGGGGGGGGAGGAAGAGCTGGCTCCTTCTGTTCAAAGCTGAAGCCAGAACAAAAATCTCTCACCTCTTGGGAGCTAATTAGTGGAGAAAGACTTGCTGAAAAATTTCAGCCATCTCTTAGCATTGGATCTGTTTGCTATTTCAAATCTTAGATAATAAATCAAAACAAAAGCTAATAGACAGCTCGGAAGCTTCTTTGTTACACCACTGTCACAAAGCTGATTTTGTAAAATAGAAAGGATTACTAATCTATTTGCATATTAGGAACATTTTACCTTCTGAAGAAATGGCAAGAACATTTTAAATTACAAATATCCTATTGGCACATACAACATCTATTTTGCACGCATATTTGGCATATTGTGCATACAAAATTCATTGACATGCTAACAATTCACTTAGCTTGATTCTTTGCTATATACGAAAATAGATTAAACATTGGTATCCACATTTTATTCAGGCTCTGTGATAATGAAGCTTTCTAAAGAGAGAAATTTAAAATTATGCTGGCTCAGGGCACAATATAGCCAAGTGCTGCCGCAATGCAGCTTTCAACCTCATGTTGGTGGGAATTGCATGAGCACCCACAACAGCACATGGTTTATCATTCTGTTTACAATTAGAACATTCAGGTATATAAGCCCGGTAATCAATGATTAGGTAATTATCAAGAAGGGGCCATTGGATGTCATACTGCTGTCTCCTTATCCATTCTACTCCTGTTCCTTCTGGAATTGATTCTTCTTGTCCATCTCCTGCTAGCCTTCTCCATAGATGTAATGTTCACCCTGGTTAACTGGGCAAGAGGCACTTTTTCAAGTGGTGTTCTTGTATTTAGCAGAGGGATAGTAATTGTCCTTCTTCACCCCTGCACAGTGTCTTTTCTAGTGGCTGTTGCTGGTGGTGTTCTGCATTTTTTAGATTGTGAGCCCTTTGGGACATGGAACAATTTAACTTTATCATTATTTTTTGTCTGTAAACCGCTTTGTGAACCTTGTGTTGAAAAAGCGGTATATAAATACGATTGATTGATTGATTGATTGATTGATTGATTGATTGATTAAAGCTCACAATGATCCCTCTTAATCTCTGTGTTAAATACCAGTATCAAAGCAAGGTTACAAGGGAACCCTAGCTGGCATTCTCGGTTGCAATTGTAATACATATAGAATGATTGTAATACATATAGAATCATGGTTAAAGATGATGGAGGATTTCATGCTTCCAGCAAAGACGTGCTATGGAGTGAGAGCATACGAGTCTGCAACACATATCTGGTAGCTTAACCATCTTTACACAATCAAGAGCAATACATGTGCACCAGTCCATTGTTACAGGGTAGGTGTCAAAAGATACAAGTGGCACTGCGTACTGTACCATATTGCCATGTAACAATCGGGCAGTTCAATTCTAACCAGCACTGGTTCAACCGGGCAGCTCCGCTCATGCTGTATCCAGTGCTGGGAAGGAGCAGGCTGGGGGGGGTGTCTCTCCAAGATCCTCTGACTCTGTGTAAAGCTTAATGGGCTATTCAAAACTATGTCTGCCAAATGACCAGGGCAAGTCCCAGAAGCCTCATGCCGGGCTTCCAAACCCAAAGTGGGAATAGGATTCGACATGTACCAGTGCACTGCTTATTCCTAGGCAGGGGCGGTTCTAGTCAAAATGGCACCCATGGTGCCCAATGAGAACGTGAAAGGAGAGCAAAGAGCGGGGCCTCAGTGCCTCAGAGCGGGGGATGGGGCACCGCGCGGCACCGCGTTCTCCTAGCTCCCACTGGCCTTAAAGAGCTAAGAGAATGCAGCACCGTGCGGCGCCCCATCCCCCCACTCTAAGAGGTGGGAGGGGGCGCCGGGCAGCAGCGTGTTCTCCTCCTAGCTCCCACTGGCTTAAAGAGCCAGCAGGAGCTAGGAGAATGTGGCACTGCGCGGCACCCTGTCCCCCACTCTAAGAGTCGGGAGGGGGCGCCGGGCAGCAGCATGTTCTCCTCACTCCCGCTGGCTCTTTAAGGAGAGCGAGGAGAGCGCGGGGGTGGGGCGGGTGCCATTTTGGGGGCGTGGTGCACCATGGTTACAGCGCCCACTCCCAAGATGGCGCCCATGGCTGGTGCCACCCATAGCATCCCCTAGATCCACGACTGCTCCCAGGATGCCTCAATGTGTTTATGGCATGTCTGCAACACCTTAGCCTGGTGCAGCAGTTACTGCACTATTGTAAAATAAGGCAGGACTGTGCCTGGGCAGAAAATCATTTTTCTGAACCACACCATTGAAAGGACTTAGCAGAGATCCATGAATGGGCAACTATGGTTAAATTAGGGAACAGCAAAGGCATCTCATCCCAAAGACTCAATGCAAGCTGGGTTATTTCTTTCTTTCTGGAAGACTTATGTAAAGCCTAAAAACCTGGTATCCAAGATAGTTAGATATTCTGTGCATGAGCAGCCTTGCTAACCAACAGACAGCTGCAAAATGTTGCTAGTATCACTATACCAGCTCCGTGGCTCCCATGCTAACTTGTACTTCCCTCCTGGGGTCAACTGCAGAGTTAGAATTGATTGATATGCATATAAAGATCTGCTATGCAATGTAAAGACTAAGTATTTTATTAGAGTGAAACTCCACTGTATTGCTGAGCTTACTGCATGCTTAATGAGTTGCTAGAGAAAACTCATTTCCATGCTTAATATATGAAGGGGTTACAAGGAAACGCTAAGATTTAATTAATCACAGCATAAAAGTTATTGAACTTAATTGTACGCAAATAGTGGTAAATTATTCTTGCAACACCATAAGTAATGTTGGGCTGGTTTTCCCCCCATAGTAATATATCTGGTTTAGTTTGATACATATTTATTGGTATAACTAGATTTTGCACATTTATTTAATATATTGGTACATTTCTAACAGATCAATCCCAAACGCAACAAATTTGTAGCAGGGAGAGAAAGCTCCAAATCCCATAGCAGGGTACTGCATCGTTAATTATACAAGGAGCGTCATATTTTAAACAAAGCAAAGCAGACGTCCTTGGTAAGAACAATAATTTCAGTCCTCATTTACCAGAAAAGGGGGTAGGAAGAATCAAGACTCATTTTTCATATAATTCTTCTGTCTCTCATATCCCTTTACTACACGTCATTTATAATTAACCAGCATACTCAAGATCGACTGCCTTGCCATTCAACTTCCAATTTTATCATGGACCTGGCTTTATATAAAAGCCTTCAGTGCTTATTTTTATTACATTTTTTTTTAAAAAGGAGAGACACTTCTCAGAGTAATATTTAATAGAGCTCCGAGACCAAGAAATATACCCTGTAAAATGAATTCATCCCCAAATGGTCTGCATTTTACAGTTGCAAAAATAGCTCAGTTGAACTTCGAAGGATGCACTCACAGGACCATTTTTGTTCCTAGGCCACAGATGTAGTATCTGCCATCTTTAATTTAGGGACCAATCCTCTTAGTAGGTTTTCTGCGAGTTTGGATACTTTGCTAGAACCCAGTCCTTTGCTAAGCCTCCCTTGTACTTTGCCTTTCTGATGGTTCAGTGAAATAAAGGTCTGATTTCAGTTAGTAAGGTCTGATTACTTGATTCAGGGTGCAATCCTAACCTGGAGTTAGGCCAGCATAGTTAGGCCAGCAAAGTTTGGCCAGCAAAAAGGTCACCATAAAGTATGTTTGGATCACCCTCGGAGTCAGAGAGGCAGCACATAAGATGTGCACCATCATCCCTGACTGAGAGAGGTCTAAATGCACTTTATGGTGTCCCTTGTGCCAGCCAAACTTTGCTAGCCTGTGCCAGCCTAACTCCAGGTTAGGATTGTGCCCTCAAGAACATCAGAAACAGTCTTACATCAAATCTTTATTGATTACATCATCTACAATAGTGGTTCTCAAACTTTTGGGTCTCTGGCAGCCTTTATATGCCTAAAAAGTGGCTCGGGGACCCCAGTGCATGAGCAGAGTCTAAGGGAACCCAGAGCACCAGCACATGCGCAGAGTTGGTCAGTTCCAAGCCCAATGTTGAATACCAGCTGAGAGCCAAAACAGCTTTCATATTTCCAGTAAATAGCTGAGTTGCTGAGAAACTTAGCTGAAGATTTTACAGCAGGATTTTACAAGGTTCTATCTGCATAAGTGCCAGCCCTGCAGCATAGTTACTACATTTAGCACCATCCAGACAGAGGCGTATCTAACCTGTAGCCCGGGGTGGCACGAGTCATGGGTGCCGGGCAGCAGCGGGGCGCCATTGCGCGCAGTCCGCGGAGGGAACCGCGCGCTGTTCGGCCCTCCTGCGCTCCCTAGCCTCCATTACACTCCGAAATGGAGCTCTTCCGGGTGCAGGGAGGCATGTCGGAGCAACGCAAGGGGATGGAGCGATGTCCTGGGGGCGCGGTTTCGTCGCCTGCCATGGGCGCACTTGGGCCTCTGTTCGTCCCTGCATCCAGAATAGTTAAAACAATATTCAATATTGGCCTGAGTGGGATAAAAATCTAGATCATATAATAGATCTTCAAATGCTTTCTCAGCAACTGATGCTAAATTTAGTCTTGCCTGGGCCAGATTAAGAAATCAAATGCATGTAAATCTAACAAGAATCCACCGTTCTTTTGTCTTGTCCATTCTCAAGAACCTGGGGTAAAATACACAGGCATCCCAATATTATTTGAGTTTCTGTCTTGTACTTGATTTGACACAAGCCTATACACTTTTCTTTAAAAGGTCAAGAAAAAAGGTCAAGAGGCAAATTTAACACCTAGAAGAGTATCTTCAGGAAGCTCATCAACTCATATCTTATATCAATGGTTCTCAAACCTTTTAGCACCGGGACCCACTAGTTAGAATGACAATCTGTCTAAGACCCACTGGAAGTGATGTCATGGCCTGAAGTGCTATCACTGTGACACCAGAGCCTGCTGCTTTCCTGAGAAAGCAGCAATAAATTGGGTTATAAAAAAAACCTTTTTACAACCTTGATGCAAGCAAAACAACCACGTAGCCTTCCCCCTTTCCAGCATCCCACCTTCCTATATTTTCAATGTGGTTGCTCTAGGTACTTTCTGACCCATCTGAAATTGGCTTGCAACCTCCTGGTGGGTCCCAACCCACAGTTTGGGAACCACTGTCCTATACAATCTAGCAACAGATTTGCCCCCACAACTGGCACTTGTGTATTTTCAGAAGCAGAACACATGCAGTCATGCACAGAACACGGCTACACTGAAAGATCCATCTTCAAAGTATAGAGGTACCCAGTGAATGCCATTGCCCATTCAACTGATAAACACGCATTGGAGTGGATACGAACCTGCAATCCTAACCAGCACTGGAACAAACAGGCCAGCTGGTCTGCGCTATACCCAGCACAGGTTAGGTGGCTACTGGAGCCTTCACAGGACATTTCCCCCCTTGCCCCAGGGTAAGCCCCAGCTGGCCCGATGGGGGTCCTCAGATCTGCACCCTCTGTTTAGCAGGCACAAGTCCAATGAGCTACAGCAGCCTGAATTTGGGTTGCACAACCTGGGAAACAGGCTTGGATGCAACCCTAACGGCTGCATCCAAATTCCTCCCCTGGCTGTCCAGCCCCCAGGAATGCCTTTCCCTGTCCCATTCCGCCTTCCCTCCCACCTTCTCCCTGCCTAGAAATGGCCCCAAGCCAGAAAAACACAGCCTCACCTGTTCATAGGACAGTTCACAATCCCTTCACAGAACAACTGGAGAACGTGGTCCGCCTACTGTGTGGCTATGTCAATCTTTGGGATCATCCAGATGTCTCAAGTTAGAAGCACATATGCAGTGCTTGTCAGAACATTCCTTGTCTCTGCACCTAGCATCTAGAACTCATTCTACAATGCTGGAGAAACTAGCCAAGAACAATACAGGGCTTGTAATGCTTGCCTCAAAGAAGAGGAGATCATTATGAGGTATCCACAATCTTCTCTGGCAAGGATAAAATCAGCCTGATAAAAAATTGCTGCTTACTCCAATCACACACCCCCAGTCAGCCTCCAGTTCTCAAAACTCGTTCCCCCTTACCTTTAAATGTGACTAGTCAGGCCAGCAGTGGTAGCACTCTGGTCTCAGTGTGGATAAAAGGACAGTGAGACATCTCCCCTTCACAACCCTGCTATGCAGTTTGCTAAGACAAAAGACCCCAATGACCTCTGAGATATTTTACTAAATAATTGGCCTTTGCCTAAACACACCTGTAGTCAATTTGGACAATCCAACAATTCCATGAAAACCAGCATTAAAATAAGCACTATTGATTATGTTGTGGTTTGGGTGAGTTACTCTAGGTGCAATGAGAGAAGAGCAGTGCGTAAGCTTTCTTTTAAAAAATAAAAAGTTGGGTAATCATTGAACTGAAAATCACAAACCTAGATATCAGTAGCAAAAGCATTAATACAATACAACAGAAGCTATCTTAAGGTTTTAGATCACCCTATGAGTGACATCACTAAACGATTTAACATCTACTGCTCAGCCTTACCTTCTATTGCACATCTTGTTTTGGAAGAATAAGCAATTGTGGAGGAATTCAGATGAAGCCAATCAGAATCAGGGCACACTGCAAGGTGATTGATGAGTTTAGAACTAAGATGCACCTGCCCAATAGCATACAAACAAAACAAGTAGAGCTGCAGCACTGTTGCAATATAGTAAAAGTGGGTTGACCACATTAATACCATGGCTAGTTAGGGCTCAACACCTCAGCCAATGCAGAACCCGCTCACATATCTCCCCTTGGAGAAAGATACTAAGACCACATTGAGCAGCATTGAGATGTGTGAATATAGTGCAAGATTTCTGTATTTTTGAATGTAAGGTTTCCAGGTTGCAGTCCAGAGATATGCTTTGCCACTACTGAATAATAAGGAAATGCAGCTGTGGCTTCTCCAATCCATTTTTTGTGGAACATCTGGGAGTCCTTCTCATTATAGCAGGCAGGAAAGGGAGTGAATAAAATGGCCCAGAAAAGGAATGAAGCAGGGAAGACACAGCTGTTGCATCTCTCACTTAATCAGGAGTGTTAAAGGGACAGAGCAAATCTCCAGATTGTAACCTCTCAGCCCGCCCTGCACACATTAATGAAAAGAGTCTGAGAGTGAACCTGTATGTGCATGTACAATTTAACCTCATTTTAGTTGTTTGGGATTCATTCATTCTACTACGGTGAATCAATGAATTGTTCATTCATACACAGTAAAAATGAATGAATGACTCATTAATTCACAGTAGTAGAATGAATGATTCCCGAACATCTGAAATGGGGTTAAAATTAGGGTTACCAGATACAAACAGGGACAGAGTGCCTCTACCTTTAACTATGGTATAGAAGAGGGAATTGGGGCAGGTGCAGCTCATCATGGAAGGGTTTCAAAAGCTGAACCTGCCCAAATTCCCTCTTCTATACCATGGTTAAAGACAGCGATGGTATCTGGTAATGAAGTTCCAGAACACTGGGCGGGACTTACGTGTGATTGGCAGCCCATCCGTTCCGCCGCCTGCCCGCCTGCTGCACGGACTGCCTCCAGTTGGCGCGCCCCACCGCTGCTCGCCCAGGTACCTGGCGCGCACCCACCCACCCATCCCCCCGGCAAGCAGGCGCCCCCTCTGGGGCCAGGGCAGCCCATGCAGTGGGCGGGCCGGTGGCAGAATGGAACGGAACGGACGGGTTGCCAATCACACATAAGTCCTGCCCAGCGTTCCGGATCTTCATTACCAGATACCATCGCTGGTTAAAGGTATAGGCACTCTGTCCCAGTTTGTATCTGGTAACCCTAGTTAAAATGTACATGCACAGACCAGTTCATACATACTACTGCTTTTACATTGCTCTTTTTTGTAAACTGCTAACCTGCTTCTGGCTCTCTCCCCTTCTCTGACCATGTTCAATTCCTGATGTTGCACTAAAGTGCTATATTTCTTCAAACTCTCAATTACATTTGTCAGTGGGGCTCCATAAGGATCTATAGAAGGCCCTGAACTCCTTGGTGAACCCCTTGCCACTGTCACAATTTGTCTGTGGAAATAGTGTTGGCGCCTACCACTTTGCTGATGATATAGACCACTTAGCCTAGCTTGATTCCTGCAGACCACGATACAGGCTTGTTTACTAGCCCTAAGCTGAAGATGTTTGGTTCAGCTGAATCAAAGTATAATGGAGACTTGCTTTGAGGGCTTCCTGCAGTTCTTGAAATGTGTGCCAGCAATCAAGAGGTATTCCAAGATTCCGAGATCAATACTATGTTTTGAGAAGACAGAATTGTGGATATCCTCATTCACTGTGACCTTCCTTAAGGATTCTTCCTCCTGTCTTTCTGTCTGTCTTTCTTTTGAAGAAGGTTTTGAATTTTAGATGCTCATGTTGTGTACATTTAGTAAAATGATGGCCTGGTTATAGAATATCTTTATACTCTTATGACTAGAGGTGGGAGAAAATGGTGAAAATGACATAAAAACACATAACGTGGCTTTCTGCACTTCTAATTTTTGTAAAAACAAACAAACCCACAAAGAACTGGGTGGGTGGTGGGTGGGCCAGTGGGCTTGTTGGCCCCGGGAGAGGGGTGGGGTTGGGATGCGTCCGGTAAGTCGCATCTAAGGCTGTGTCCCCAAACCACGCTGCCCCAATTCGGGTTGCACCTGCTGTTTCCATGTGCAGAGCAGAGGAAACACATGGGGAGTCTGGAGCCTCCCCATGGGCAAGGGAGCAAATGTGCCCTTGCCCTGGGGAGGCTCCCTAGCATGCCTAAGGTGCGCTGGATATGGCCCAGGCCCGCCGGCCTCACCTTTCCAGCACAACTTAGGCTTGCACTCCCCGTCTCATTTTCTATGTTGTTTTGTGCCTCCTACCCCAAGCGCAGTAGTGGAATCTAAATGATTTAAGAACAGGAACTATGATCGGGACTCACTTTTGATTGGCACGTGTTGGGATCCGCCCACTGGAAGCGATGTCATAAGCCGGAAGTGATGGGTAGACCGTGGCCCAGGTCTACCCGTGGCTGGTCCCAATGGGTAGACCAGGGCTCCAGGGAGCCCTGGTATACCCCCCCCCCATCGTTTCTAACAGGTAGACCTGGGCTCCAGATGCTTTCCCGCCAGCATCAGACCATTTTAAACTGACCCAACAATTCCTCCGTCCCGGTTCTTCGAGCGGTAGGAGGGGGGAAGCTATGTTGTGGAGCCGGCGCTAGCCTGGCCTTCGTCCTGGTTCTTTGAGCGGTGGGAGGGGTGAAGCTGCGCCACAGCCCACTGGCCTCTGGAGGCTTCCTTCCCCCGCTCTAAGAACCGGGATGGAGCGGAGGCCAGCGCCAGCTCGGAGAAGCCGCAGCGCGGCTGGAGGGAGCCCCAGGCTGCCAGGCAACCTACCTGCTGCTACGTCTTCCTTGCTTCTTTGCTGTGTCGGTCTCCCTCAGTCCGCTGCCTGCCTGCCTGCCTGGCTCAAAACGTGCAGGCAAAAACAAACAAACAAAAAAAGAGCCAGTGAGCGACGAGTGAAGTGGGCGGAGTCAGCCCTAATTCTAACAAGCGGAATGCCGTTCTGGGGCGTTCCGGCTACATTACATCACTGCCCAAGTGGTCATGTCCAGTTGCTTCTCTGGTTTCGCTTTGCAGCATATACTAAGTGCTTTGTATAGCACAGGTCTGCTGTGAATGAGTTTGCTTTTTCCACAGCTCTGCTAACATCCAACAGTCTGTTCAGGGTGTACTATAATTCAGCATGACCCACCCTGCAACTGGGACTGCTGCTGTGCTACCACAGGACATGCCTTTCTCCTGTAGCAGGTTAGCATTTCACTTGATTTAATTGTCACAAGAAGATCTAGCAGTAGTGATGAGTATCCTCCCAGGGAATCAGTGCTAAAGAATATTAAAGAACCACGGAGCAGATGGTTCCTGAAGTTAAAGTAATGAATTCTGGTCCTTCCAAAAAAAACCCTGAAAAGGCTGTGTTTTTTCCCCAAAACAAAAACAT
>JAJKFI010026614.1:0-29633 GCA_029204185.1 Lerista edwardsae
TATTGGATGTGCCAGGCTATCAGGAGGTACATACCATCATTTATAAACTTAGAGCGCAGTCCTAACCTGGGGTTAGAACGGCATAGTTAGGCCAGCAAAGTTTGGCCGGCACAAGGGACACCATAAAGCATATTTGGACCACTCAGCGTCAGGGAGGATGGTGCACATCAGTGTCCACCTGACCTCCTTGACTAAGAGAGTGATCCAAATATACTTTACAGTGTCCCCTTGTGCCAGCCAAACTTTGTTGTCTTAACTGTGCCAGCCTAACTCCAGGTTAGGATTGCGCCCTAAGTCATACAATTGAATCAGCTGGAGAAGTGCACTGCCATCACAATGCCAGTGGTAAACGTGATCCTGTCCAAGTCAGATTTACATGGTTTGGCTGTTTCCACTGCTACCCTGAAACTCGTTTTTTGCCCAAGTTCAATCAATATTGTGCTTACAAGCATGCCCCGGTATCCACTGATTCGGTATCCATGGTTTCAGTTATCCACGGATACCATGGATATTGGGACACCTATTAAAAAGATAAGGGAACATTAAACAAATCTTTTTTTTTTACCTTGTTGCAGCAAAACCACTCATATTCCCTATCTTTAAAAAGGTGTCCCCAGTATCCACAGTTTCAAGTATCCACTGGGGGGGGGGGGCTGAAACAGAACCCCAGCAAATACCGGGACATGCCTGTATTTTAATGCCAGACTATCTGAGAGTGCAATCCTTAACTGAGTTAGGCTGGCATAATCTAAGCCAGCAAAGTTTGGCCAGCACAAGAGACACTGTAAAGTATGTTTGGATCACTCTCAGAGTCAGAGAGACCAGCAACAGATGTGTGCTCTGACTCCAAGAGTGGTCCAAAAATGCTTTATGGTGGCCCTTGTGCTGGCCAAACTTTACTGGCTTAGCTTATACCAGCCTCACTCCAGTCTAGAATTGTGCTCTGAGTCACTGCACTATAGGATGCCAGATTATCGGAATGCTACTGTACATACTGAGGCAGGGGTTGGTTCTTCAGAAGTCTTTTTTACAAATACGGATGCCCTCTGAAATAGTGGTTTAAGGATGTAAAAGATGTAAAATGTAAAAGATATCACATTTGCCAGCGTATACTTTACATATGCCAATGAAACCAAACTTTCCATAGTCATCTCCAAAACATGCAATTACCTACTACGTGTAATGCAAGTGATGATTCTCCAGCCCCAGTGTCAGGATTGATACGTGTCCAGACTCTAATGAGACGTCCTCTGAAGAGAAGCAGGCCCCTACTGCAGTCTTCAGCAGAAGCGTAGCCAGAGGGGGTCACAGCACTGGGTTTTGCATGGTGCCTCAACCCCGCAAGTGGCCCTCAACCTCAAGTGGCCCAACCCCTTTGGAGCCAATCTGGGTGGCTAGTGCAAAACAGAGTCTCCTCTGTTTTGCACTAGCTGCCCAGAATGGCTCCAAAGGGGAGGGGCTGCTTGCACTGTAATTTATTTTGTAACCCAGCATTTGCCATCCAATGGTTTCCATTCATTCGCTTCAATAAATTTGCTTGACAAATATAAACCACTAAAATGCTACTACTAACAACGCAAAGATAAATGGACTTGCAGTTGAACAAGGTTTTTCTAGAATGTCTCATATTAGTAATAATATCACCAGCGAAAGGATATGGCTGGCAGCAGGGTTTATTGTAGGGCTTGGTTTCTAGTTTTTACTGCATGTTTACTACACCCTTTCTCCAAGGAGCTCATAGCTTTCATCCTTTCTATCCAATTCTGCAAGGCATTTCAGATTGATAGTGACAAGCCCAAGGGCATCGAGTGAGACTCCTGGATAGACGGGGATTACATCCAGCGTCTCTCGGGTCCCAGACAACCTCTGCACCACACTGACCTACTCACGAGCCGGCTTCAGACAAGATGAACCTGCATGGACATGGATGCCAAGAGAACTGGGAAAAGGAGAAAAGCTTCTACTCTCTTCATATGACAGAACAAATCGTGGACCCACTGTCATGCACAGCAGGGAACCAAGACCAGCTCAGATCCATCTTGATGCACTGGCCTGTTTTTCCCCACCCCCCTCTCTGCATTTCTAACAGTGAGGATGCTTTCCCCTAGATTTTGTTTTTGTCTCGGCTCAGTCGGCCGAGGGCGAGGTAAGAACAAGGCCTAGCTGGGAAACCGAAAGTTAACTAAAAGCTGTTTTGCTTCTAGCTGGAAGAGGAGGAGGGGTTGGGAACGCAAGGCGGGGGGGGGAGAGTAAAAGTCTCACATTCTTCCTGCAGCTTGAACAGGGAGAGGAAGGGAACCTTTTGCCCTCTTCTCAACTGGTTCTGTCTTTTGCTGGGTGAGAGTTAGGACAATTTATTAGCTAGGAGTTAGATGCTTTATTATTTTGGTATTAAGCATCATATAGTTATGCCTTGCTTTGGTCTGCTTTAAAGGCCTTTAAAGGTCTGCTTTAAAGGCAGACTGCCGAAGAATAGATGCTTTTGAATTATGGTGTTGGACAAGACTCTTGAGAGTCCCCTGGACTGCAAGGAGATCCAATCTGTCAATCCAACAGGAAGTCAAGCCTGATTGCTCCCTGGAAGGACAAATCCTGAAGCTGAAGCTCAAATACTTTGGCCACCTCAGGAGAAGAGAGGACTCTTTAGAAAAGACCCTCATGCTGGGAAAGATGGAAGGCAAAAGGAGAAGGGGGCGGCAGAGGATGAGATGGTTAGACAGTGTCACCGAAGCGACGAACATGAAACTGGGCGAACTCCGGAAGCTAGTGGAGGACAGGGAGGCCTGGCGTGCTGTGGTCCATGGGGTTGCAAAGAGTCGGACACGACTTAGCGACTGAACAACAACAATAAAGGCCTTTTTTAGTCTCTATGCTGTAATTTGTAGTTTTAATAAATCATTACATTTTCCTCCATGGTGTGCCTCGTGTTCCTGGAAGTGGGGGTTAGCTGAATCCAGTCTTGATGCTGTGCTACACTACTGGTTGGCTACACTTGCTAGTGGCAAGTAGAGGACCACATCCCATGATGCCCGGGGGCAGTCTGGAAGGGCCAGGCCCCCTGGTATCGTGATACCCACGCAGAACCGTAAGAGTGCCATGTGCTGGATGACTACGCATGGGGAAGATGCATACAGATGGACCAGTAGATTAACATGTAAGAAAGGAAGTGAAGACATTGTCAATGTGGCAGCTTCTCCTTTCAGATAGCCTTGCAAGAGGAAAAGTATCCAGGTTTTCCCCTCAATTTGCATAGGAGCATCAGAAGAACAGAATAAGAAATTGAGGAAGAATTGAACTGACAGCTGAAAGGAGCAGCACTGTAGGCATTATATTAGTTCGGATCTATCAATATACAGAGAAAATCAAGACAGCCTTCTCTTTCTGCAGTTGCAGGGAGTCCCATCACACCTCTGCAGGGCTAATCCAGGCAGCCCAGCTTGCTTTACATTCGTTACATCAGTGTTTCTCAAACTGTGGGTCGGGACCCACTTGGTGGGTAGTGACCTAATGTCCGGTGGAAGCTGCAGATCCTACTTTTGCCATACTTCTTTTGTGGGTGTTAACAGTTTGAATTTTCAAATGAGTTTTTTTTATTTTGTTTTTAGTTCAGTGCTTTGCCATAATAATTTGTCCTCATCTTGCTTTCTGTCCGGGTTTCTGTTTCATGGTTGTGCAATTGCTGCAGTCCAAGGATGCCAGTTTGCATTCCAGGAGTGTCATCTGATTATGTCACAATGACGGCACTTCCTGCTTGATGATGTTATTTCAGTCTATGGCATCACTTCCAGGTTAATGATGTCATTTCTGGTGGATCCTGACACAAGCGACATTCTAAAAAGTGGGTCCTGATTTGAAAAGTTTGAGAACCACTGCATTACATGATGTTTCCTTTCTTGTCGTAGATATGTTGGATCCCAAGTAGAGCTACAAGCTTTCCAGAAAGGATGTCCCTGGCTTGCACCTTAGCAGCAGCTTGATAGGGTGGTTTCTACAGATAATTTAGCTGCTGTTAAGACACAGGAGCACGAGGAGGAACGCATCACATTAGTAGCCCCAGAGTCCAGGACTTTAAAATCATTGCCTAATGTTTAGAAATGCACACCAGTGATATGAACCTGAGAAAAAAACGTTTGCAGTAAAGAGACACAGGCTGCAATCCTATCCACACTTGCCTGCGAGTAAGCCCCATTGATTATAATGTGTCTTCTGAGTAGATATGCATACGATTGGGCTGACTGCCTTCAAAATTTCATCACATTAAACCCAGAACTGGAAAAAAATGTGATTCTTGATGGTGGAAAGCAGAATTTTCTGCCCCTTGCCGGTCACTGCTTAGCGAAAATATTCCAGGGAGAAGCTCCTATCAAGCTATAAATTCTTCACCAAGCTACAGATAAAAATAAGAAAGGAGAAGCGTATTGACTCAAGCTAAAGAAAAGGTCAAGAGTCCTGTGTCTCTTCGTAGATGTTTACTCTGAAATATTTCATAAACGTTACTTGCCTCTATACTTTGGAGTTTGACAGGTGAATCTGATGACCAAAGTGTCCAGGATGATAAAGATCCAGAATAAAATGTTACAGATGGATTCATCTGCTATGCATATTAAGGAATGTCAGGAGGAAGAGGGAAAGGTCACGTCATTGTTCCACCGGGGAGGAAAACTCTTCACAAGTGAGCAAACCTCAACTAGGTAGAGAGAAAGGTCATGCCAATAATGCTCTGTATGCTCCATATAAACATGCACAAACTTTAAATTTGTAAGGGCCCGTAAGAACTCTTTATTGTACAAACTCCTTATTGCTCATGTGAATGAGGCCTTTTGAACCTGTGAGTAAGATGCAAACCCTATTTGCAAATGGAAAAAACGCTTGTGCCCAAGGTGTGCCAGTACAGAGGACCATCAACCCCCCCTCCCCCGCCAGGAGGAGAGAGGGATCTGCCACTTGAAGAGAAAATTTGAAAGTAATCAAGAATGAGCAGAATGGCTGCCCAGTTCCAGTCTAGAGTCATTTAATAGTTAAGGCCTAACATTTTCAATAAATGTATCAAAAGCACAGTCTAGCTAAGTAGCAGAACTAAGAAACAACAAAAAAAATTGCAATGGTTAAGAAGACAGTGTTCTTCAAACTGTGGGTTGGGACCCACTTGGAGGGTTGCAACCTGATGTCAGGTGGGTTGCGGAAAGCTGGGAGCAGCCATCTTGGAAGCTGCAGACCTTACTTTTCCTATATTCCTTTTGTGAGTTTTAGCAGTTTGAATTTTCAAGTGAGCTTTTTTAAACATTGCTTTTAGTTTGGTACTTTTATATATTTTGTCCTATTCTTACTTTCTGTCAGGGATGTTCCATGGTTGTGCAGTTGTCGCAGTCCAACACTGCCAGCTCGCACTCCAGGAGTGTCATTTTATTATGCCACAATGACTGCACTTCCTGCTTAATGGTGTCACTTCTGACTATGACATCACTTTCAGGTTGATGACATCACTTCTGGTGGGTCCCGACACGAGTGCCATTCTAAAAAGTGGGTCCTGGTCTAAAAAGTTTGAAAACCATTGGGTTAAGAGATCATGCTTCATCTTTATTTATTTACAGTCAATCCTCTTTATATGTGACCTCGCTATCTTCGCGGGGCAGAATTGCTACGTTCTTCGTTATCTGCACCTCTGTCCTCATTATCCACTATGCAGAGACCTTCAAAATGGCACCTGCGACCAGCACCAACCCCTTTAAAATGGCTGGCAGAAGCATCCCCCAGCCATGTTTAAGGGGTCCCTGCTGGTCTCAGGTGCCATTCTGAGGCTCCCTGTAGCCTCTGGAAGGTTTCTGCAGCATTCAGAGATTTGGGTTTGGTGCTTCCTGCTGCACTCTGTTGGCTTCCTGTAAGTCTTTGCTGGGTTCTTCTGATGGCAGATAAGGTACTCCTTGAACCCAACCCCATTGATCCCACAGGGATCCCCATTGATCCCATAGGATCAATGGTTTGTTATCTGCAAATTCACTATCCGCAAGGATTTCCAGGAACTCAACCCTAGCGGATAATGAGGATTGACTGTATTTTGAAGAAATGAGTTACTGTTATACCTGTTTGTGCTTGTAGTAGATCTCCACCTTCAGTATCTGTGTTTAAAACTAAAAAACCAATGTTCTTTGGAGACAGATTAAGGTGTTTCTGCTCTGTGCCTACCCTAAATAAGGTGGTTGTCATTCTGACCACATAATTTCCCTCACACACTAATCCATCTTCTTCTAGCAGACCATATGCTGAGTAAAAAGATCATAAACCCTTTGTTACAAAACAAAGTGATGCTGGGAAACAGTTGTGCTTTGCAAAATATTGATCATTCAGAATGCGCCAAAAGGTGAAGCAAATGAATTGTTACCAGCAATGAGAACGTTAATTACCCCTAAATTTAGAACAAAAAACAAACACAATTGCAAGATAAATGGTTTGCTTTCCATTCTATGAGTACCAGACCACAAAAAGGACTGTTCAACGAAGTCAATACTTTCTGTTCCTATGGGATTGTAATTATTCCTGGCTACCTTTTAGTAATTACTCATTCCAAATCAGTATGTTAAGATATTGCAAATTATTGAATACTTAAATTTTAGTAGTGAACTGTTCAAAAAATTATAAATACAACAGCTAAATCTCCCAGTGGTCATGAGAAAGGGGAAGAAAAGGGGCAGGACATTTTTGAGACATACAAAATTATGCACGGAAGGAATAGAGTCGACAGAGGGATGTTCTTTTCCCTCTCTCAAAACACCAGGGGGCATCCGCTAAAACTGAGGGTTGGGAAAGTTAAAAAAGATAAAAGAAAGTACTTTTTTACCCAGCGGGTAGTTAATCTGTGGAACTCTTTGCCACAGGAGGTGGTGATGGCATCTGGTCTAGATGCCTTTAAGCAGGGATTGGACAGATTTCTGGGGAAAAAGTTCATCATGGGCAATGATGGATTGTGCAACCTCCTTACATTAGGAATAGGCTACTTCAGAGTACCAGGTGCAAGGGAGTGGCAACAGGATCCAAGCATCTTGTTGTCTTGTGCCTCCTTGGGGCACCTGGTGGGGCCGCTGTGAGATACAGGAAGCTGGACTAGATGGGCCTTTGGCCTGATCCAGCAGGGCTCTTCTTATGTTCTCATGCAGGAACTGCTCTTGCTCTTTTTTATGTTATTTTAAAATTTGCACACATTTAAACAATTGCCTTGCATGAAAACTGTTCTAGAAAAGGGTCAGGAAACAAGGAGAGTGGGCTAGTTTTAAAAAATGACCAAACTGGAGTACAGGGTCACCAAACCTATACAACCACTATGTTCAATGGTGTCATTCAAATGATTTAGGAACAGGAACTCACTTTTGATTGACACTTGTTGGGAATCCGGAACCAGCCACGGAGCCCGTTAGGATCCGGAACGCCCGTTCTGGTCCGTTCCCCCTGAATGACACCACTGACTATGTTTCTTGCACTGCAAGGCTGAATGGCCAGAATAATGGACAGAGCTTGAGCAGGGAAAGGTTATGTAGCCAGTATTGTATTTCTGTTTATTTTAAGGCATGCAGGAGATGTGCCCTTATTGAATGTTTGCCATCACAGCAAGGGCCAGCCTAGCAACATGACTATTTCCTGGACCTCGGACAGTGGTTGGAATGCAGGTGGCGTACAGCCCTATCCTGAAGCCGGCAGTGTCCAGGCTCTGGTGGTCCTGAAATGGTGACTGCTGGATCTTAAGGCTATAGCTTGGGTCTCCTATAGTGTTTGCCCCCCTAAACCTGGAACTGTCACTGCAGCACCAATGAGTCCCCTCAGCACCGGTTTGAGCAGGTGCAGAGCCAAGGAGACTTGTGTTGTGCTGCCCAGCTTCAGAAGAGAGGTGAGGATGCAGCAACAGAGACTGTCACCGCGCCCACCGCCCTCACCGACCGGATCCTCCCACCACCATCCCTCCATCCTGTTCAGCCCACTTCCCGCCTCCTCCCACCATGCGAATACTTACCGCCGGCCGTTTTCCAAGAGCTCTCTACTCCTTGGGTGCCATAAACATGGTTTATGGCACATTCACAACACTCAGGGTGCAATCCTAACCTGGAGTTAGGCTGGCACAAGTCCCATGTGCTGGCTCAGGAGTGTTCCAAACTTGCCATAAAGCATGTTTGGACCACTGTCGGAGTAAGGGAAGATGGTGCTTGTCCATGTGCCAGCCTCCCTGACTCTGAGAGTAGTACCAACATGCCTTACAGTGCGTTTGTAACACTCCTAGTCCGGCAAGGGACTTGTGCCGGCCTAACTCCAGGTTAGGATTGTGCCCTCAGAACTGATGGTACAAGCCTGCCTCCAGCAATATCAGACTCGGTATTAAGCCCTTAATGCAGCACAAGCCACAATGCCGGCAAGAGCACCCTGCTCCCCCTTTCCTTTCCTTTCCAGCTTCTCCTCTCTTTACTTCCCCCAAGCACAATTGAAGCTGTTGATCCAGCAGGAGCTGGTCAGCTAATCTTTATGGGCTAACTCTCAATGCATCCATTCCCTTCAGGAAGCCAGCCTGGCAGCCTTAACCTGCATTTCTCTGGGATTAAGGCTACTGTCAGATTGCAAGAGAGGGATTGATTCACTGCCCCCTTTCTATCTGCAAGACTTCTCTTTGACTCAAGAAGGCTTGTGTGGTTGAATGCCTTGCTGCCATGGCCCTGCAACACAATGCTCTCAAGTCTTGCAAAACAAGGTCCAGCACCAAAAACCTCTCACCAAAATCCCACCAAAAACCCTCATCTCAAACCCACAAATCTCTGCTATCTTTCCTTGTCACACTCACTACTCCATGGGAAAAATGCTTCCACAAGACACATCTATGAGTTTGAACTTACATGTATTTGGGAATGCAGATTGGTCATCTGCAAATTTGACACCTTACTGTTAACCTCTAACTCCAGATCATGTATAAACAGCTTAAAAAGCACCAGTCCCAATACAGATTCTAGGCTGACTCCGTTTACTATTACTCTCCACTAAAAATGGCCCATATTTTCCTACGCCCATATATTTCATTTCTTTAGGGTGCAATCCTAACCTGGAGCTAGGCTGGCACAAGGGACAAGTCAGGGAGGATGGTGCACGTCCATGTGCATTTGCAACTCTCCTGGTTGGGAGTGCATCCTTAATCAGTTACCAGTTCATTGAAAGACCTGTCCCCGTATTTCATGACTTAAGAGCCTTGGCAAGAACTTTATCAAAAGGTTTTTAAAAAGTCCAGGTATACAGTATCAACAGGATTGCTTCTATGCACTTACCTGGTAACACTCTCAAAGAACTCAAACAGTGGTATTCAAACTTTAGACCGGGACCTACTTGTGTTGGGACCCACCGAAAGTGATGTCATTAACCTGGAAGTGATGTTGTGGCAGGAAGTGACATCATCAAGCAGGACGTTCTGTCACTGTGACATAATAAATTGACACCCCTGGAATGCAAGCTGGCATTCTTGGATGGCAGCAATTGCACAACCATGAAACACCCCTGACAGAAAGCAAGATTAGGACAAACTATGATGTAAAAGCACTGAACTAAAAACAAAATTTAAAAAACTCTCACTTGAAAATTCAAACTAAACACTCACAAAAGAAATATAACAAGAGTAAGGTTTTCAAAAGATGGCTGCTCCCAGCTTGTCGCGACCCATCAAGTGGGTCCTGACGCACAGTTTGAATAACACTGCTCTAAAAGATCAGTGAGGCAGGACTTACCTTTGCAGAAACCATGCTGATTCTTCTACCGCAAGGCTCGTTCTTCTATAAGCTTACATTGTTATCTTCAATTATGATTCCCCTAGTTTACTCAGAACATACTTTTGGTGAATATTTAGTGAATTATTTCTAGCTTTAAAAAAAAGTCACTTAGATCAATGGAGAGATACTCTATTTAAGTAAGCAAATTGCTAGAGAATGTCTATATGCATGCTAGGTAAACAATAACCCAGCCAACTATATATTAAATAATCTTGGGACAGCTGTGATACCTTAAGTAAACCTGAGTTCATGCCCAAGCAACAAAGTACTTATCAAATGCTCCATTCTCCTTTATTAAACTAATTTACATAAAGTTCGCCAAGCGTACACTTGTTGAAGTTTAGTGACATTTTTGAAAATGGTTTCCTTTTTTCTTTCCGCTTCAAGAACAGAATTTGCATTCAAATTAATATGGATGACACTTGGGGGGGGGCTGTGTGAGTAAGGATTTCTTCTGAGCAGAGTTCATTGAAGTGACTGGAAGTTGTTCAAGAATTGAGATATGGAAATGTAATAAAAATGATACCAACCGCTAAAACGGGAATGCGTATTGTTAACTCACAGATAGTTTAGAGCCATTTCCACATGATAGTTTAAAAAACACTGGTGTGTTTCAAAAAATCACTTATCTGCAAATAGAATGCAGGACAGAATAATTAAGAGCGCAATCCTAAACTGAGTTAGGCCAGTATAAACTAAGCCAGCAAAGTTTTGGCCAGCACAAGGGCCACCATAAAGCATGATTGGACTACTTTCGGAGTCAGGGACGATGGTTCACATCTGTGTGCTGGCCTCTCTGACTCTGAGAGTGGTCCAAAAATACCTTACGGTGTCCCTTGTGCTGGCCAAACTTTGTGGGTTTAGCTTATGCCAGCCTAACTCAGTTTAGGATTGCATCCTAAATGTAACTAGGTCAAGCTAGTCATGAGTATTAGAACACACAGGATGTAGCTTGGCAGTAAAAATACTTTCCTCTGAACCACTTCTCCTATAACTGTTCTAGACACTGGAGTGATTTGTGGGAGAATTACAGGATAGTTAAACGGTGGAAGGGATAGAGTCATGTGGACTTCTATGATTATCAAACTTTGTACTCAGCGCAATAGTGTCTTAGGGAACGATGTGGTATAGTTTTAAAACCGTTTTATTTTCTCGCAGATTTTATGATTTTAAAAAATGAAAAAAGCAGAAAGTTGTGTTATGTGTTTTTATACCAAGTTTTCATTTTTATTAATTTAAAACACTTTAAAAGTGTACTAGATGGGTGATATAGTACACTGATATCACTGGTGGTCCTGTATGATGTGCCACCAGGGGCACATCCTGACCCCCACCCAGGCAGAAGTAATTGCGGTAATGTGTTGATGTCACCGCAGTTACATCCAGAACATTTGGGATGACCAAATGTGCCAGCCCTCTGGGGGCACAAGAATAGCAACTTTCAGTTTTTGGCTAAAAATCAGAAGTTGCACTTTTAAGTCCTCAGAATACCTCCTTCTGGGCCTGGAAAATTGCCTGTTTTCTGCCAAAAACTGTACTGAAAGCTGCAATTCTTGGACCCCCAGAAGACCCTCTGGAGCAGGAGAAACCTTCAAGCATTAAAAAAAATAAAAGCAGAGGAGGAGGCAAACAACCCCCAGAGTACTTCACAATTATGGCACTTCCTGCTTGATGATGTTACTTCTGGCTATGACATCACTTTTGGGTTAATGACATCACTTCTGGTGGGTCCTGACATGAGTGCTGTCTTAAAAAGTGGGTCCAAATGCTAAAACGTTTGAGGACCACTGGGCTATGTTATTCAGACCTCAATAATTTATAGTGCGCAATCTAATTCAAAACTTCTAGAATTTTTTTTCTTTAGGACATTGTTATACCATAGTATTCCCTCGATCTCTAGGTTCAAAGGTGTCCTTCTGGCAATGATTTTTGAATGATTACATGCACTTAAGCATCAACTTCTTGCCAAATGCTCCCATAAAGAGCAGGCTCAGTGCATGCTGGGGCTATTAAAATCCACATCACACAAAGTTTCTCATTGTTGCAGATCAACCACTTAATGGCAGTGATTATGTAAAGAGGTAGGACAAAGGTATATGTACAACACAAGCTTTAGCTGAAGATTTGATTCCACGTATGAGGCCCAGAGTCCTAAGCAGTTCCCATTGCAGCAAGTGTGGGAATCCCTATCTATAGTGACACAAAGATTCCTTTAGCTCCAATTAGAGTAGATCATCCTGGGCATGGATGTGAATCCAGCATGCAAAGTCAGTCCTATAATTTTTTTAAAAGAATTTTAAAGAATTTTAAAGAATTCGGATTTCTGTTATTAATGCCTGAATCCAGTTTTCAGAAATTCATTCTGCCATCATTTCAGTGTATACTATAGTCTTGTATACCACTTATACAGTCTTCTTGTATACTAATTGAAAAAAAAATGAATCTTAAGAAGTCCCAGATTGCAAATTTCACATTTCAGCTACTTTGAGCAGTGTACAATAGGTGTGTTGGATGTTCACATGGTGCCATGATCACTTCAGCCGTTCTCCAATTCTAAATTATGGTGCATTTAATTTATTTTGTTTTTTCATCATCATCATCCCTTGATTGGCATAATAAATAAACATACATAAATAAAAGCAATACCATTTAAAAATAGGAAAAACAACTAATCTTTGTTTACGATTGCAGTGGATCGACTCCTCCTTTTCTTGACAACTAATTTCAGAAAAGATGCCACTTTTGCAGTTAGAGCTTCAATGGTCTCCTAGAGGATGAACCAATTTTGTCTGCATCAGCCCAACCCTCCTACTTAACAAAAAGACCCTCAAGGAAGGCTAAATGGAGATCTTCATAAAAGGAACAATACAGAATCATACGTTGTACAGATTCAACCGTAACTAGGAGACAACCACAAATTTTTGCTTCCCAAGGCATTCCTCTAAATCAGTGGTCAGGGAACAGGGGTAAATTACCCCAAATGGGGTAAAAATGAAATTCCTGGGGGTAATGGACGGTCGCATTGCCGAGACACAGCCGGGCATGCATATGAATCTATATGCATGCCCGGCTGTGTCTTGGCAGCGCGACCATCCATTACCCCCATTCCGGTTCCGTCGCTGTCTGGCTGGCTCCGTTTTGTTTTGTTTGTTTGTTTGTTTTGCTCCGCCCTTTACAACTTCATATTTACACAGCATTAATTAAGCTCATTAATTAATCAAATAAAAAGCAATGGGTTCCAATATGTAATTTTTTTCCTTTTGTTCTGGCGGGGGTGGGGTAACGTTGGCGTATCTAAATATATTTTGGGGTAAAAGGTAAAAAAGTTCCCTGACCCCTGCTCTAAATCTACCATATAGCACTCCAGAGGGCATGGCATTGCTTCTTGCTAAGGAGAAAGCTCTACACTTGTCAGGACATTTAAAAAGTAGAGGGATTTGACCATGAGCCCCCAACTGACTGGGAGCTGCAGATATAATTTAAGTCAAATTCATGCTTTGATGTTTGTTTGGTTTTTTTAACTTTCCCTGTTTTGGGATACTTTTCCAAAATATTCCCTTGCTTGATCTATTCAAAACCTGTTGTGGGTCTCTCTCTCTCTCTCTCTCTCTCTCTCTCTCTCTTTTTTTTAAACATGAGTTTTTGCTTTATTTTCTTACCAAAAAGTACCTCCACTAGAAAATTATTCTGCACAAGCTCTGCAAAGATGACTAGGATCTGTGCAAGTGAACCAAGCAGTGGATTGTGCCCAAAATGCCAAAAAAAAAAAGTGTGTAAGTTTTGCTAAATTCCCTTCACACCACATTTATTAATTAGTATATAAACAGAATAATGGACTGGACAGTTTAAGAGTTGTGTGGCTTACTGTCTATTTTGGTGACCGGTTAAAGTTGGCTATGTCCTCTTTATGTTTCGTTTCATTTTAATTAGCCTGTCTAATTAATGAAAATAAGAGGGGAAGGAGGAAGAGCCAAATGTCTTTTCATGACAGATACTAGACTATGTACTTAACTGGCAGCTCTGCTTGCAGTATAAATGTATATATGAGCTCAAGTAATCACAGAGTATGATTATGTACCAGTCCTAGTTATGTAGGACTGATATACTGAATAGGAATATCTATTTTCTGACACTGAATGAGTGGAAAAACTCCATTGATGCACCAAAGCTTCCATACACACAAAAAGCCATTAAGGGACACAGCCTATCCAATTTTCTAGCACTGATGAAGTCATGCCAACAGGACGTGCACTGCATTCTGCAGTGGAAGGGAAGTCAGGGAAGCCACCTCAAAATGTTGGAATGTTTGTTCCCTTGGGGTTGCATTGCAGCTGCATCGGCACTGGAAAGTTGGATAGGATTGGGCCCTTAGGGCCTAATCCTATTTAATGTTTCAATGCTGATGCAGCTGCAATGCAGCCCCAAGGTAATCAAACAAATATACCTTGAGGAGGCATCCATGACTTCCCCACCACTACAGAATGCAGCACACACCCCACTGGGATGGCTACATCAGGGATGGAAAATCGGATAGGATTTGGCCCTAAGAGCACAAGAGCCCACTGATCTAGTCCAGCTTCCTGTATCTCACAGTGGCCCACCAGATCTCTCAGGGAGCACAAAAGACTACAAGATACCTGCACCCTGTTGCCACCGAGTTATGTAGGACTGATATACTGAATGGGAATATCTATTTTCTGACATTGAAATGAGTGGAGAAATGAGAGGAGAAATTCTGGCATTCTCTTGTGTCTGGCACTCAGAGTAAGTATCTGGTTCTGCTTTCATTCATCACATCTTTAATATTATATTCAAATTTAACTATATTAAATTAGATTTAATTGCTTTTTCATTGCTGTTGCTGTGGCTTTCCCTGGGGCAAGGAGACAAATGTCCCCTTACCTCGAGGAGACCTCCAAACGCCAAAATTCTTCCACAGGATACAGCGCAACCCCACTGGTCCTGCTACATCAGTGTGGAGTAATTTCAATAGAATTGTGCTATGACCATACATCCTAAGCATGTCTAGTCAAAAGTAAGCCCCACTGGGATCAATAAGACTCCAAGTAAGCATGCAAAGGATTGCAGCCTGAAAGATGGAACTTTGTTGGACTATGAAACTCATTTCTCCGGGGTAAAGGTAAAGGTTTCCCCACGACTGAATGGTCTAGTCCTGACCGACTGTAGGGGGCGGTGCTCATCTCCATTTCAAAGCCTGTAGAGCCGGCGTTTTGTCCGAGGACAAGTTCCCGTGGTCATGTGGCCGGCATGACTCTACGCCGTAGTGCACGGAACGCCGTTCCCTTCCCACCGAAGTGGTCCCTATTTATCTACTTGCATTTAGGTGCTTTCCAACTGCTAGGTTAGCAGGAGCTAGGACAAGCAACGGGAGCTCACTCCATCGTGCAGTCTTGAACTCCCAACCTTCTGGTCGGAAAGCCCAGCAGCAGCGGTTTAACCGGCTGCGCCACTACGTCCCTCTCCACTTCTCCAGGGTATCCATCTCTAAATAAATCAACCAATTTTAAACAAACATTATTAATATATACTGGCTCTGAAGGTATTTGCTATTTTATAGCAGTACCTTCATTCATTTTATATAGGAAAATAATTTTTCCTCCTACAATCAATATCTTTCCCCATTTCAGTGATGTACAACTCTTTGTATTTTCCCAAGATGTTTTGGTATGTGTAACTTTTTTTCCCAGATGGTAGGCTTGGTACAAGCACTCATTTAAATAATTTAAATCAATTTACTTGCATAAATTATACAACACATTCATAGGTTCCAGATTCTTCCCATGTAGGCTGGCATAGACATTAGTAGGAAATGTGCAAAACCAGTAACTCAATATGGCCTAGAATATGTATCAGAGAATCCTTAGCTGAACTCATTTTTTCAAAAGCTATTAGTCATATCAGACATCTCACAATGTAATAAGGCAATAGACTAGATTTCCACAAGAATCCATTTCATATTTGAGTATGCTCCCCAAAGCAAGAATGAACAGCTGATATATTGAGCTATTATTCATTAGAAACATTGCAGTTTGACAGTTATTTTCAAATAAGGGAATGAGATGATTACCTGGCTGTTTATTAATCTGGCTTAAAAAAACCAGAAAATGGCAAGAACCTTCATAAACGCACACAACATTCTCTCCTTTTCATCTCAAACATCAGGTACATTTCCTTAATATTTCCTTGAACACTTTTGCCTCTATTTATTGACTCATAAAGAAGCCTAATGGTATACAAAGTAAATGTCTGATCATGAACATTTGACAAAAAAATTATTCTTTGCTGATTTATCCAGCTCTGAAACACTCATTACCCTGTCTTTATGCAGGGAAGAGGAGGGGGAAAAAAAGATGTGATCTTTCAGTATACATAATTTCAGAATGTAACCAACATAATTCCAGCTGGAAATCTCAACTCAAGCCTAGCTATTACTTTCATCACACACACGCACACAAACTATACCCACAAAACTTTGACATTACCATGCAACCTTAACTGATCTAAAGCTCTCTGATGAATTTCATCACTGACAGCACAATCCTAAGCCTGTCTACTCAGAAATAAACCCCACTATTTCAATTAGACTTAGCCCCAGGTAAGGATGCTTAGAGGTTGTTGCCAAGCTGTTAGGCGTGAATCACCGGGGAGCCGCAAAAACCAGCCAGGGGAGTTGCAGAATCCTCACGAAAAACCCACCACCCTATACAATATGGGACTGCAGCCCTAACGGGGAGCCCCGGCCAATGGGGAGTGAGACCCAGTAGGTCAAGGGAGCCGCCAATTGAAAAAGATGTGGGAACCCCTGGTGAAGAGGATTGCAGCGGGGCAACCCAATCCAGAACTGTCTAGCCGCCATGGGTGCAGTGGTGGCCAAAATGGCTACCACTTTCATCCCCTTTCCCTGGGGAAAGCCCCACTGCCCGCAACAGGGCTCCTTGGCTCACCGCTGGCTATTTTGCTGGTGGAAATTTGAGCATGTCGGGATGCATGGGCCTCTGCCTGGGATAAGATCCAGCTGTGGAAGCCATCGCTGGTTCCCACCCCGTTGCAAGGCCGCCACACCTCTCCCCCTGCCCAAGAACTCCCACCCTGCCCACAATGCCAGCGAGGGGTAGCCTTTCCTCTTGCCGACGATGCGTCGCCGCCTCCAGGTGCCACATCACGGGCAATAAGAACTTACTACCCATGCTGCATGGCACTTTTATGACACCAGCATGAGCGATATGCCCGTACTGCTCACGCAGGAGGGCTCTGGATTGAGCCCTCAATCAGTATTCAAGAGCCCTGCAACACTTTTTGAGCAAAAAAATTCAGGCCTCGGTTTCATATTGTCACATGTGTATTCTCATAATTTCTGCCTTGTTATTTAGCACTTGAACGCAGAGGCCAAATACTGTCATCCCCAATCATTTTCCAGATGTCCTATTGCTGCTTGGCACTTGTTGAATGTAAACACCATAAATGCTAATAACCTAGTGTGGTATATAGACAATGATGTCATGCACCCACTACGCACCACTACGCGAGTACCTAGAAGTACCTAGAAGTTGAGCTGGCCCTGCCCACTCGAAGCTGGTCCCGTCGGCTGGTTGGCTCAGCAGCTGCGCATGTGTATTGCACGCCCGCAGCCGTTGCCTGCACTTTCTGTGAGGAGGCAGGCAGGCAGGCAGCGTGGTGGTGGCAGCAGCAGCAGCAGCAGCGAGGGAGACCTGGGAATAAGGCAGCAAGCGTGAGAAGGTAGGCTGCCTGGGGCTCCCGCTCCCTCCAGCCACGCAGATCCAGCGTCCCGGTTCCTCCTGCAGCCTCCCCCTAGCCCCAGCCCCCACGCGGTCTTTTTTTGGTCGCCCGTTCCCCCTCCTGCTCCTTGCCGGCCGGCCTGGCACTCGGTCGCGTGCCCACATGGTCACACGACCCGGTGGGCGCCCGTTCCCCCTCCTGCTCCTTGCCGGCTCCTTGCATTTAACATTAAAGTTAAATGGCTCCCTGTCCCAAAAGGGCTCCCAATCTAGTACAGTCTAGCCTGCTATTTAACCAGGGAACAGTTGAAGCAAAATATGTCTATACGCATCTCTAGAAAGCAAAGCAATAGAAGTTAAATGAACACTAATTAACACTTCATTTGAAATGAAGATTTCAAATTTCCCTGTTTTCCTGTTGCATCCCAAAACCTGATCTTTTAAGAATTGCTACAGCTAAACCTGAGTATGACTTGAAATATTCATTTTTGGATTGTTGGAGTCTTCTCCTGATGAGAAGAGTCCAGGCAGGAAATAAAATTTTAAATCATAATGATGTGTACAAAATTGTAGGCTACCTATACAAACATTAAGAGCGCAATCCTAATCAGGAGTTAAGCTGGCACAAGTTAGGCTAGCAAAGTTTGGCTGGCACAAGGGACACCTTAAAGTACATTTGGACCACTCTTGGAGTCAGAGAGGCCAGCATAAAGATATGCACCATCCTCCCTGATTCCAAGAGTGGTACAAACATGCTTTATGGTGGCCCTTGTGCCAGCCAAACATTGCTGACCTAACTCCAGGTTAGGATTGCGCTCTTAATGTTTGTATAGGTAGTCTACAGTTTTGTACATATCATTATTATGATTTAAATTTTTATTTCCTGCCTGGACCCTTCTCATCAGGAGGTGCCCAAGGCAGTTTACAATTTTTTTTCTCCGCATTACAGGAATAGAAAATAAAAGGGAGGCGGTAAAAGCCTCTTTCCTCCTCACTGGGCAGTTGCTATTTTTCTGGGAGGGAGAGAGGTGCCGTTCCTGGTGACTTCTCCTATTCTAATCATAAAGCCAAAGCTTCTCTGGACCGCAGCACGCTTCCTGCCTCTCACATCCACCACAAACAGGGATAGAAATACTCTGCAGATGCCTGGCAAACTGTGCGAAATCGACAGGGCTTTACAAAGCACTTCGCTGAGAACCTCCATCATCCTGACTGGCATTTTCTTTCTTTCTTTCTTCCCTCAATTAGCAAACATGAAATCATTCAACTTCAGAAGTGTACTTTGTGCCGGCTGAAGCTGGCAAACAAAAGCCATTAATTACAGTCTCTAAATTTAGTGATGTATGAAGTGTTGGCATCTATGAAAAACACAGTAGGAAAAACAATTCCCAAGCCAGGGTCCAGAAACATGGCAGACAGCACACCAGCCACAAAGTACTCTAAAAACAAAAACAGAAGAAACAATTGGCCCAGTCCACAACCCAGCAACACTGCGTTATTCTTAAACTGTTTTGTGTTTATGTTGTGGCAAGACCTTGTGTTGCTGGCAAGAGAACATAGTGCACAGAAGTGGCACACAGAAGGGCCTTGGGGCATTTAGAGAAAAGGAGGCCACAAAGGGCAAGTTAACAACCCTTCCTCTTACTGTGCTTGTGATATAAATGTCCCCGAAGGCAGTGGTTCCCAAACTTTGGGTTGGGACCCACCAGTGGGTTGTGAGCCAATTTCAGTTGCAAAACATCTAGAGCAGACCTAGGGGTAAGCTGTGTAGCCCTTGTAGGGTTGGCTGCCCAGGGGTAGTGGATGGTATATAGTGTATGCTGCTGCCACTACGAATCCCACCTCTTTCTGAGCCTTATCATCCCTCCATCCTGTCCAGTAGTGCCCCCTCCCCACCTCTAGAGCACTCTCCCGCTACCCTCTCCCACTTCTTCCTGTGTCACCAGGTACACATTCTTGCGGTTGGTGCAGGGACTGGCTCTGAGGCCGGCGGCCGGCACATGCCCTTGTGCTTGTGATGCTGACTCGAGTTATTATTATTATTTATTATTATTATTATTTATTAGATTTCTATCCCGCCTTTTGCCCGAAGGCACCCAAGGCGGCATTACAATATAAAATTCAACACAAAAAACAATTTAAAAACAATATTAAAACAATACAATAAAACAAAATTAAAACAAGCAATAAAATTTAAAAACAACAAGCCCTGTGGATCATAAGTTATAAAATATAAAAGTGAACCAGCCAGCCAGCCTGTCAACAGTTAAAAGCTTTTTGAAATAAAAAGGTCTTCAGCCCCCGCCGAAATGTTAACAAAGAGGGAGCAGTTCTCAATTCTAAGGGGAGGGTATTCCAAAGTTGGGGGGCCACCACGGAGAAGGCCCTCTTCCTGGCCGCCACCCCTCTCACTTCTCCTGGTGGCAGCACAGTCAAAAGGGCCCCCCCAGATGATCTAAGAGTACGGGTAGGATTATATGGAAGGAGGCGGTCCCTCAAATGCCCCGGACCCGAGCCGTAAAGGGCTTTAAAAGTCAAAACTAGCACCTTGAATTGGGCCCGGAACAGAACAAGCAGCCAGTGTAGCCGCCGAAGCAACGGCTCGACAGAGTCAAACCGATGTGCCCCAGCAACCACCCGAGTTGGTGCAAATGTGACTTACAGCATGTCTGTGACATGCACAGGAAGGCCTGCACCCGCTCAAATCCAGGTTAGGATTGGGCTGCCCAACATAAATGAAACCCTGGGTGAAACTAATCCAAAATGGGAGAATTCTCAAATAGAAAAAAAGAGTGCACTTCTTATCAGGGTACTGAAGAATCTTCCATCTCCAAGGGCCTACTATCTTCCTTTCCCCCATAATGGTGACAATGTTCTGAATCTTCACAAAAGGGTTTAGGACAAGGGAAGGCAGGCAACTAAGGGGACATTATCCTCTGTGCTCTAATAAGATGGTACCAAGCTGAGGATACGCAGGGAAAAAAGTTAAACAAATGAAGTATTCTAAGACAAGCTGACAACCTAACAGGAATACACAATTATTACCCACTTTGAAGAAACTGAACCAATGCAAAAATTGAGCATCATTCTCAGAAATACACGCCTTGCCTTGCTTTGAGCAATTTAGATATGCAATAAAAGCCATTTGCACAATTAGCACATGCACAGTTAAATGGGTCGTGGAAACGTTTGCATTCTTTTGTTAGCTTGGCAGAGAGGAAGAACGCAATAGAACAACACACTACAATTCTGCAGCCATCTGGGGCAGTGAAAACAGTAATAAACTTGAAAAGTGTCATTATTATACACATTACTGCTCCTAACGAGCCAATGTTTTCAAATATTTATACCATTTCTGTCTAGGTTAATGCTCCCAAATTTTTGTCGAGAGGAAAAGAAATACATACAGCCTCCTTCTGCTATTAGATGGTCATTAATTGTGCTCACCAGTTGAAGCTGCAAATAGAACAATACAACTTGCACAGTCGAAGACTACTGTGGAAGCCGCAGTCAATTATGATGTGTTGGAGCTGAACATGAAATTGCTACAACTTACTTTTTTTTTTTTCTTCATTTCATTCTACAGTATATTTTAGTTTAGGTAAAGCACACCACTAGCAAATCCAGACTACTTTGTCTTCATACCAAGAATGCCTCTACGTATTGAGTTTAGCAGAACATATCTATCACAGATCTCATGGTTTGGCTGATAAAATGAACATGAAGTTGCTAGAAAGGACAATAAACCCGAGATTTTAATTTAAAATTCACATAAGGGTATTCATACTCTTCTTGGTGACAGGCACTGTCACCAAGGTCTATATTTAATTGCTTCTCCCACCCCCCACCCCCACCCCAGTGAATATGTTTGCTGTCCTGAAGATAAATCTATAGCCTACCCCTTGCCAAAGAAAAATTGTGCCGGCTTTTCAGTATGCTGGCGCCGCAGGTCACATCTATCATCCTCAGGCCTCTGTTTTACTTTTAATTACAAAACTTCACTCAAGAATATTACTTCCAGTCCTAAAGTAAGGGAGAATGTAGGTTTTAATTTGCAGAGAGGCACTTAAATTCTCAACTCCAGCGACATTAATTTGCTGGTACTAAGCAACCAGCACAATAACAGGCAATTGAGGTTTCCACGAAAAGCTGTGTTTAGCTACATTACAAGTCAACATTTCCCAAGTCAACATTTCCCAAACAGCACAATACATGTTCCACTAAAAAAAAAGTGGCATAATTCAGATCCATTGGGGGGGGGGGAAATGGGACTGAAGGGCTTAAGTCTGTTTAAAATTCTGTTGAACAAAACAGGACATAATTTTGCCCATGTATATATTTCTACATCTTTGCTTCCAATATACGTACAAGAGGTGGCAACCTGGGTTAATTATACACAGGTTCACAGAAATACAAGTAGAAAAGAAATGGTGGTCATATGAACCAGTCCACTAAAATTACTCTTACAGTATAGTACACATCTCTTATACTGCAAGGAGCATATTCCACAGAGGGAAAGTTTTGTACCTTTGACTGAATCTTATCTTGTAGGGCAGAGTTTCTCAAATGGTGGATTGGTTTGAGAAACTTGGTGGGCTGTGACCTGATGTCAGGTGGGTCACAGAAAGCTAGGAGCAGCCTTCTTGGAAGCTGCAGACTTTACTCTTGCTGTATTCCTTTTGTGAGTGTTAACTGTTTGAATTTTCAAGTGAGGGTTTTTTTTATTTTGTTTTTAGTTCAGTGCTTTTATGTAATTTTTTTCCCTAATGATGTTTTATAGTTGTGCAATTACTGCAGTTCAGTCAGTTTACTGCAGAATGTCAGTTTGCATTCCAGGAGTGTCATTTTATTATGTCACAATACAGCACTTCCTACTTGATGATGTCACTTCTGGCTATGACGTAACTTCCAGGTTAATGACATAACTTCCAGCGGATCCCAACATGAGTGCTATTCTAAAGAAGTCTAAAACATTTGAGAACCACTGTTTTAGTTTATTTGTTTCACTAGAGTTTGCCTACTACTGGATCCTGGAACCTTCCCTCTCACTATATTTGCTGTCCTCTGACTAAATGCTGGATGTAGTCCAGAACACCCATGAGGTCTTGTGGTGTGACCCGGAAGTGCCAAAGGAAAAAAGTAAGGAAGAACTAACGCACTATAAAGATAGCGACTCAAAGCCGAAATGGCCCCAAGTCCTGAGTCCCTGACTTTGGGTCCAAGTCAGGTGCATGTCTTTGATTGATGTGACTTAAGTGCGACTTACAGAGGAGTCACGCAAGTTGAGTGCCCATCCCTGCTAAGTACCTACATTGATTCAAATCGACTGGCGAACAACAATGAAGATCACTAGAACTAGCAACCCCACAGTAACGTCCTGTCATATAGGGCACAATCCTAACCTGAAGTTAGGTTGGCACAAGTTAGGCCAGCAAAGTTTGGCCAACACAAGGGCCACTGTAAAGCACGTTTGGACCACTCTCGGGGTCAGGGAGGATGGCACATGTCTGTGTGCTCGCCTCTCTGACTTCAAGAGTGGTCCAAACATACTTTACAATAGCCCTTGTGCCGGAAACTTTGCTGGCCTAACTTGTGCCAGCCTAACTTCAGGTTAGGATTCTGCTGATAGTCCAGCTTAAAATTCCTGAGAAAACAATAGTTTTGGTTTTGTCTCTGAATTTTTAATACATTGGCCTGACAGGTATTCTAAGGCTATGATTTCCAGACCTGTTTTGCCACCACTGAAAGAGCCCTGCACACATCTCATATCATACTTTTTTCCCCTAGAGTACAACTAGGCAGCTGAGAGAAACTTGTGGTGATAGCCAAGCATGAACAATACTTGCTAACTTAGGGCAGGTAGTCCCTCTGCATCCAACTACTATGTGTGCAATGGCAGGGATTTGAGTTACCAATTCAATTAACAGGAATTATTCAATTAATTGGCATTACCAATTCAATAACACTAATAAAAAATGACACAAGCCTGAAAAATATTCAGAAAGAATTTATTTTTAAGAAGTGTGATTTATGCAATTCCACACTGTCCTCGCTTTTTATCCTGTGGTTACAGATATATTGAAACAGGTGTGTACAGTAGATTTACTTTCATGTACATCTACAGCTGTAGGCCTGTAAAACTGCTTTGTACCAATTAATTCTTCACAAAGACAGCTTGCTATTGAAAAAATGAAATCTTTTTTTTAATCAGGCATTATCGTTTAAAGATCACAATGAGAAGATCAATGAACTTCTGTTTCAAGCTGCCAGTGTATATCGCTAGGGGAAACAAAAGAGATTTTTACATGGTATTGCTTACATGAGTACTCTCTCCTATTTCTCAAATAATATGGAGTAAAATATATACAGGATAGATTCAGTTAATTGTTCTCAAAATATCTATTCACTGAAACACCTGCATAATATATTCTAGGAAGTTGCCTTCTGACTAAGAGATATGCCTCCAGGCATCACAAAATTTACCTCTGATCTTATTTGAGTCTTTAAAAATAGTCTTAACACAAGGGAACAAATGAACAGCTGGCTGAGAATGTGCAGGAAACCCCATGACATCAATGGGATTATTCATTTGAAATAACAGCAGCCACAACTGTATTGTACAGTACATCTCTCTTTGGAATGAGACTATTTGAGTTTCCTGATGTCACATCAGAAGTTACAAAATACCAAACATGATACAGCTGTAGAAAGTCATTAGCCCACTCACCCCGCACCAATAATATTACCTGCCCACTCCCAAGTTGCAGACCGAGATTAAACCACTGCGGCGGCCCAGAGCTGTTGCAAACATTCTGTAAGGCATGTTTGCTTCAGTGCAAGCGGTGCTGGACCAATGCTGGCGTCAGAGTCAGCCTAGGCACACCGTGGACGGCAGCAGGTAAGCCACCCCTGCACTGGCCGAACTTGGCTTTTCAGGGCAGGGAGAAGACGGCAGAACAGGTTGGGGGAGAATAGCCCCTCGGCCCAGGGAGGGTTGGAGGAGTCAGGAACTGGCCATTCGGCTGGCTCCTAACTCAATCCAGGCCACACTGGGCCACTCAGACTTGCACCTGCTATTCAGATCCAAGCAGCCCCATTGGGCTGCCTGGGGTTTACCCAGGGTAAAGGGACAACCTTTCAGCGCCAGCCTCGGTGCACCTGTGCTGCATGTCCTCTGCGTCAGCCAAAGCCAGATGGCGCGGAGGAGAGACGAGGCAGGCAGGAGGGAGTGAGTGGGGAGAGGCATTCTTGGGCAGGTGGTGGGTGGGCCAGCTGGCCTGGGAGGGGGGAGGATTCGGCCATAAAGCTGAATCCTAGGCCCATTCCCCAGGCTGCACAGTCTCCTCGGATCTGCGCCTGCTATTTACCCCGCATGACGCAAAATCAAGACACGAGACCAGAGCTGGAGTTAAACAGGGCCACTTTATTAACTATTTACAAATGCAGCAGCGCATAACTACAGCGTGCGGGATCTCGGGGAAACGGCCCTAGCTGTCTGCCTCCCCAGAGGTGATCTGGATGACCACAACGGGCGTACCACCTGGCTCCCGACCGTTCAGCTTGGCGTTGCCGAGCCAGGTCGCTCCTCGCCTACCAAAGGCAGAGGCAGCTTGACTGCTCAGCTCACCCCGGCCACAGCCCAAGGGTAGCTTCGCTGCATCCGATCCAGGAAAAGCCTGCCACCTCACCGAGCCGGTCAGGCAACTTATGAGGGACTTTTGGCCGATCCTGAACCATGCTGCCTCCGGTGGACGCCGAATATACAGAAGAACTTACCTACCCCCCCCCCCCGCACGCTGCCTGCCAGTTTATAGTGACCGATTAACACCCAGCCCGCCGCAGGCTGAGGTAGGCGAAAAAACGCCCAGCCCCGGCCAATCGGGCTGAACGCAAAATATTCCTACCCGGCCCCGAAGCAACCAGCTAATCCCAGCCTGCCAAACGGGAGGGTGGGCGGGAACAATACGCCTGGCTGGAGCTCAAATGAGCAGTGGGCGGGACGAGCGTGGATAATATCCACGCTCGCCCCGCCCCCAGGCTGCAGTGTAAGCAGCCCATTCGAGCTCCGGCCTCATGCCTGTGTGTGTGGGCGGGGCAAAGGGAGGCAACGTGCTAGCTGCACGTTGCCATTCTTAGCAGGTGCAGATCTGAGAAGTCCAGGGGGGGCTGGCAACCTCCCGCATGCAAGGGCACAAATGTGCACTTGCGCCAAGGAGGCTCCAGCCTCCCGAAAGCAGTGCTGCATACAGACTGGATTTCAAAAACTGCCAGCGTAAATTAGACTTTAAGGATTAATTTGCAAATTGCGCTATTTCAAAACTGTGTAAATGAAGACAGTGTGAATTGAGAGCAGCCTACACAGTAAATTGTATATGAGCTAAGCAAGGAAGCAGTTCACTCTGGACATTCCGCGGCTCAAGCTTCCTGTTGCACAGGATTCCATGTTTGTTCTTCGCCTTGGTCCTTCTTTTTAAAACCAAAGTCAGCCTGGATATGCAGCTACTCAGAGCAGAGGAAGGGCAGATGGCGAAAGGCTACGCAAGTTCAAAATAATTGTCCTCAAGCTGCTAATTTTTCCCCTATGGAAATGCAAAAGAACAACTAGAAAGTTATGTGGCCTCTTTCTGCCTGCCTTTATTTCACTCTAATTTGCAGTCTAGAGGATGATCTTTTAAAAAAATGCAGAAGAAAAAATTCCACGGAATTCATCGTCTCTTAGGCACAATCCTACACACTTACATAAGACGGACATCCAAATCCTGTGCTGCTGGGATCCAATATGAGCAGCGGTGCCAAAACAGTGACCACTGCTTCCCATGGGGAAGGGGACAAGTGTGAGAACAATTTCCATTCTCCCAAGGAAAGTCACAGGCTCCACAATGGGGCTACTCTGCTCACTGCCAGGTATTTTGCTGACAATGAGCGGAGCAGAACCATGTCAAGCTCTGCTGCCCGAAGCGGGGCATAGGTTCTGGTGGTGGTCTCCACCGCCAGTCCCACCCCCCTCCTTGCCCCTGGTCTTCCTGTACCCATGCCTAGTCCCATCCTCCCCATGCCCTCCTTGCACCTGCCCCATGCCCCTAGTGTTTTTGACATTATGCCCAGGATAGGAAAGGCAAGGTAGCCTCTGTGTCAATTTCTGAAACAACATTTCTAATTTTTGGCATGGGCAGCTTCTTGAATCATTTTACACTTATTCCAGCAACAAGAGGTAATGTTGATTATAACGTTTCGTACATGACACTGAAACCATCTCATACGCTTCCTCTATTTGCCCCAATTCTATTCTCCATGCAGTATCATTTGTGTCCTCCCTTTGTATCATTTGTGTCCATGTCTAGATTGTAAGCCCCTCAGGGCAGGTGCCTGTTTTTTTTTTCCCCACTCTATGTAATGCACCATGTACATGTAATGATGCAATATGAACACATTAATATAATGACATGAATGACACTATGAATTGCATATATAGTAATGAACCTTAAAAGGAGAAACATTACAATAATTAATAGCATTCCGTTTAATCCAAAAACACAACTGTTCATTTTATTTATATCTTGCCTTTCTATACCTGTAGAAAACTCAAGGGGGCTAACAAATGAATCAATGCAGTTGAGAAGTGGAAGTATAAGACAGTATACTTCACCATTATTTCAGAGTACGATTGTATGTCGAATATTATTGTAACATGGCTTTAATTAGCTATACCAATGGAAACATTGCAATGCACAGAAAGGGCACCAAATTGCCACTACTGGGTTTATATAAAAATGTGATAAAATCTGAGTTCTTTGAAACTGAATCTGTCTCAAAGGAAGAATTTTTATATTATTGGCAATTTTAATATTTCAGAAACCTTGGCATCTAATAGAATTCACAGTGCTTAACAAAAGGAATGGTAATGGGTAAAGCAAATACAGTCCAATCTCACTTCTTCAACATATAACCTGGAGAAGATTCACAATAGTCAGATGTTCACAAGATCAGATAAATGGCTACCACTGTTTATAGAAGCTGGTGGGGAGAAGATTCATATCAAATCCCAATAATATTTTTTTAATAATTAAAGCCAAGATGATAAGGGTCCCACTGTGTAAGAGGATCTTTACCTTGAGTATATTGAGTACCATACCAGAAACTGATATCAAACTAGCAGGACTATATTCAAAATACAATTATGACATGATACAATACCAGAACTTCCCATATACACATTTTAAAAAACAACTGTTGTTCATGTTAGAGCTATTCATCAGAACAAAGTCAACATTTAAACTGCCTACTATTTCTCTGATTAAGAGTTTATTTAACTTGAAAATAAAGTTAAACTTCAAAATTGTTATTTACCCTGAGGTGACTCGTATATATTGTTTCAGATGCAACAAAAGAAGTGGTACACTGCAGTGTACCACTGCAGGGCACAATCCTGACCTGGAGTTAGGCGGGCACAGTTCAGCCAGTGAAGTTTGGCTGGCACAAGGGCCACTGTAAAGCGCGTTTGGACCACTCTCGGAGTCAGGGAGAATGGTGCATGTCTGTGTGCTGGCCTCTCTGACTCCAAGAGTGGTCCAAACATACTTTATGGTGTCCCTTGTGCTGGAACTGTGCTGGCCTAACTCCAGGTTAGGATTGTGCCCTCAGCCTCAGATGTGTTATCCCAAATCCTGAGTGATGCAGGCAGCCCTGAGCTCTTTGGTGATTCTTTGCTTTTGCAACAGGCATCAGAAGTAATTATGATCTGCATATGTTCTTCTGGATGGTCAGTCTGGTTTTCCATGACTTGGTAACATTTCTAAGGGCGCAATCCTATGCAGCGCCGGAATGGACAGGCCAACTTGGCAGCGCTGCCCGAGCGCAATCCTGAACTAAGCTCTCTGTCTCTATTTGTGCAAGAAGAAAAATCTCTATTAGGGCGCAATTCTAACCTGGAGTTAGGCCGGCACAGTTAGGCCAGCAAAGTTTGGCCAGCACAAGAGACACCATAAAGTATGTTTGGACTACTCTCGGAGTCAGGGAGGCCAGCAAACCAACGTACACCATCCTCACTGACTCCAAGAGTGGTCCAAACACGCTTTATGGTGGCCCTTGTGTGGCCAAAGTTCAGTCTGAAGGGCCAGGGCAATGAGCCAATAAAAAAGTAAATAATGCTGAAGAAAAAATATTAGGGTTAAGGCATGACCTTGCTGAATTTGTACTGTGATATTTGGAATCCTTATGTGTTATTGATTCATTCTAATGCCCACTGCATTCAGTTGCAATTCAGTACAGGTTGCCTTGTGGAATCTTTAAGAGGTTTCTGGGAAATCTCTTGGGTTCAGACTTACAGGATATGCAGGGTGTTCATTTTTTATACACTGTACAGTAGGCGGAAAGGTCTTGACAGTTATAAATTCAAACTTGCAATGCACTGGCCACATGAATGCAAAGCACTGTGAGAACATTGTCCATGAATCGCTGACACAATTGAAACTTTTCAAGAGAGTCATGGAAAACTCTTGAGTGCTTTTTAGTTAAAGGGGGAAAAAAAACCCAAGAAAAAGTTACATATTTGTAAGAGCCGGAGAAAGAGCTTCATGGGGGTGGCTTTATACAACCTCCTTTTTTACTGAAATGTGAAATATGGCACTGGGAATATCTGAATTTTGAACCATGGCTTCCCCTAAAGCAGTGGTTCCCAAACTGTGGGTTAGGACCCACCAGTGGGTCACAAGCCAATTTCAGATGGGTTGCAAAGCACCTAGAGCAGCCATATTGAAAACATGGGAAGATGGGATGCTGGGAAGGGAGAGGGCTTTGCGGCTGTTTTGCTGGTGTAGTTGTAAATAGGCCTTTTCCTTTCCTATTCACTTTGCTATGGGAAAATGGCTGAGAAATAACCCAACTGATTGCAACATTCTCAGGAAAACAGCAGGCTCTGGAGTCACAATGGCAGCACTTCAGGCCATCCTAGTGGGTCTTGGACAGATACGTCATTCTAAAATATCTGCCACCTTGGGTGCCTTCGGGCAGAAAGGCGGGATATAAATCCAATTAATAATAATAATAATAATAATAATAATAATAATAATAATAATAATAATAATAATAATAA
>JAJKFI010026615.1:0-18003 GCA_029204185.1 Lerista edwardsae
TGAATGAATGAATGAATGAATGAATGAATGAATGAATGAATGAATGATTTTGTCATATGGGGAGAATGCAAAAAAATGTATAGGCCTCGAGTGTCAAATGATCTACAGTACTTATGTCACTGTTGATGGGCGACTGCGGGCTTGGGGCAGCAGGAGGGGCCACATTGCTGGGGGGAGGACGCACGATTCTGGCCCCCATTTTTCACCTGTCAATTTCGGAAGTGATGTCACTTCCAGGACATCATTTTGCCTTGGCACCAGGCTACACTTTCATTAGCTACACCATTGGGTTGACTTTGCCTTCCTTTCAATTTAATATGGAGAATGCCTAATATTAATTCTGGAATTGCTGCATGTATAGCTCACTGTACCTTTCATTCCTTCTGTTCTTCTGCTGCTTTTTTAAGTCCAAGTTACAAGTGTGCTGAAGTGCTTGTGCACAGGGAACTACAAAGTATCAATGCACACAAGTACTGTAGCACATCCGTAACCTGAGACAGGAAAAGATGGAAATACAGCAAAGTACACATTACAGTAGTCTGTACAAATGAGGCTCAGAAAGCAAAGGTGGCAGAATTAATACCTTAAGGCAGTGGTTCCCAAACTGTGAGTTGGGACCCACCTTTGGGTTATGAGCCAATTTCAGCTGGGTCGCAAAACACCCAGAGCAGCCATATTGAAAATATGGGAAGATGGGATGCTGACAAGAGGGGAGGCTGTGGGGTTGTTTTGCTTGTATCAAGTTGTAAATAGACATTTTCTCTTTCTGATTCACCTTGCTATTGGCAAATGGCTGAGAAATAATCCAATTTATGGCTGTGTTCTCAGGAAAGCAGCAGGCTCTGGCGTCACAATGGTGGCACTTCCATCCATGATATCACTTCTGTCGGACAGATTGTCATCCTAAAAAGTGGGTATCAGTGCTAAAATGTTTGAGAACCACTGCCTTAAGGTTATTCAATCAATCAAATAGCATTTAAATACCGCTTTTCAACACAAGTTCACAAAGCGGTTTATAGGCAAATAGTAATAATGACGTTAAAGGGCTCACAATCTAAAAAAATGTAGAACATCATCAGCAACAGCCACTAGAAAAGACACTGTGCTGGAGTGAAGAGGGACAATTACTCTTCCCCTGCTAAATATAAGAGGAACACCACTTGAAAAAGTGCCTCTTGTCCAGTTAGCAGGTTATTCCACAACCAAGATCAGTTTAGAACCCCCAAATCTGGATGAAGAGAACTTTGTAAACATTCCTACTAACATAATGGTTTGTCAGTAACAAAATGGTCTGTCGGGGGGAGGAGCCAGAGACTTGAACATGGCAGTCGCTTTTTATGAGTGGCTGGGGCTTGTGTTCTTTCCTGAATCTCTGCAAGGGGTTCAGGCCCAACTCCAGTAGTAGAACTGGGTTGGGGGTAAGCATTAACATCTAGCCTCTGGATAGTGGCCAACTCCGGAGGTGAATGATGTTTGCTTGTGCCTGGGAGCAGAAGAGACTCTGCCTTCTGGCAGACCGTGTGGACGGTCTCTGACTTGGAGAGTGACAACACCGGAGAGAGAATGATGGATTACAGCCTGGAAGGTCTTCAGAAGTCCCCCTAATGAAGACAATCGTGTGGGAAGAAGAAGTGGCGTGTAGGCGTAAATGTTTAACATCTTGGCGTGAAGTGCACTGGAGAGTTGGCTGCGGGCCAGTGGGGTCAGTGGAATTAAACCTGCTTAATCTTTAACACAAGATATCCACTGAAGTGCATTGCTGTTTTTTTCTGCTTCTGTTTCTATTTTCTTTTCTAAATGCTTTGATGTGGCGTGGGAAGCTGAAGTATGGAATAAAAAAGTACTCTGTTTTATGCTGAATTTTTTGCTGCGTAGCAGTCTAAACATGGCGTCGAGAGGCGGCAGAAGATTTATTATTGGAGCTCATTTATTTGAAAACGGACAGTCCTATTTGCAGATCAAGAGGATTTATTAATGAGATAAGAGAACACAAAAATGGGGAGTATTTTGATTTGTATGTTTAAAGAAAGCTTGAATTTTTTACTGCGTAATTGAGTCAACATGGCGTTAATGAGAAGGAAACCGACAGATCTACAATCAAGAGTTGAAAGATGTTTGAAGCATGTTCAAGGACTTGGAGAAATGAACTTTGTGGAAGGACAAGAGGAATGTATTTTTGAAGATGGACAGCCCTGTCTGAATTAACAAGATTTAAGAGAAAGAGACTATGAACAAGATATTTTTTTATGGTCTGCTGACAAATATAGTGAGAGTGTTTATTGTCAGCAGGCTCCCCTCTAGTGGCAGGAGAGGGGAAGGTTTTGACCAGATGTTAATTTTTAATGATTTGTATAATTTTTGGCTTTTTATAATAAATGGGCGGGGGGAATTTGAGTAATGAAATTTATGATTTAAAAATTGAATTAATGGTATAAATAGAAATGAGGATTAAAAGGTGACAAAGTTCATTCCTTCCTGTGAGATTTGTGATAGAAAGAAATGGTTAGCATTGAGCCTTGATCTGAAAAGCGATAATTGTAGGCTTGTAATTTTGCATCAGATTATATAACTAAGCGATTATTTTCTTCTTTTTTTAATAAAGGTACGTGATAACTCAAGCTTACATTAAGATATGATTTTAGAAAAAAAATGTTATTAAGGCCTAATGATGATTGTGAAGTGATGGATGTCATGTTATATCTTTATGCTCCTTATTTTTATGGCGTATTTTTCTTTTTCTTTTCTGAGATGGGCTGTTTTAATTCTAATAGAATAAGTTTTGTAACAAAGATTAATTAAAGATTAAGATTGAAAAATAATATAAGCAATATGAATAGAGATGAAGAGATTAACAGAGTGCTAGTTTAAATAGTTTGACTTCCCAGCTTCATCTATGTTTATTCCATTTCTGTGCTTTATATAGTAGGTTCTTCCCTTTTAGTTTATTATTTCATTGACTTTTACTATAAATTGGAGACGGATAATTGTAGGTATAGTTGACTTTTCTTGCTTGAGTTTGCTAAGTAACTGTGGAAATTATTGAAGATTTGAATGAATAACGAAAATTGACGTAGTTTTGTGAATCATAATGATTGTGTCCTTTCAGATGGAATATATGATAATGGAAATTACTAATTTTTGCATTTATATGTTACTCTCGTACTGCCTCACTTTCTATTGTTTGACCCTATGTATACCCATCCTATGTTACTGACTATCCTTTTCCTGTATCTTTATAATTATAAAATCAATAAAATCATCTTCAAAAAAAAAAAAAAAAAGTAACAAAATGGTCTGTCAACCCAGGTGTCCAACTGCCTCTTCCTACCCATTTCTAGTATACGAACACAAATAACTGCTGCCTACATGCCTCTCGAAATCTCAGTAAATTTAATCTCTCCCTCTAGATCACCTCTTACATGTATAAGAAGCAACAATTAGGGCTCTCAGCACCTACCCTTGACACAGAGACCCATTTTGCACTCGGAAAGAATGAAAACACCGAAGAACAGGTTTTAAGTTCATAATTCTCCAATCACTTCTTCTGGAGAAGCCTAATTGATTTCAGTGGGATTCAGCTAGAGTACATGCTTTAAGAATTATAACTTTTGGCACGACTTATGAGAAACAACAAAAACTGCAAGTATGTGCATGCATGTGCGTGCGTGCATGAATGTTTGAGTGCAATCCTAACCTGGAGTTAGACCAACAAAGTTTCGCTGGCACCAGGGCCACCATAAAGCATGTTTGGACCACTCTCAGAGTCAGGGAGGATGGTGCACATCTGAGTGCTGGCCTCTCTGACTCCGAAAGTGGTCCAAACATACTTTACCATCAATCAATCAATCCATCAATCGGTACTTATATACCGCTTTTCAACACGAAGTTCACAAAGCGGTTTACAGGCAAATAGTAATAATAATAAAATTAAATGGCTCCCTGTCCCAAAGGGCTCACAATCTAAAAAAATGTCCCTTGTGCCAGCCAAACTTGTACCATGTCCCTTGTGCCAGCCAAACTTTGCTGCCTAACTGTGCCAGCCTAACTCCAGGTTAGGATTGCACTCTGAGGGGGAGGGAGGGAGGGAGAGAGAGAGAAGGTGAAAAAGCTTCTCCACAATGGGAAACATCACCACTTACTCCACGGGTACCTATTTTATATCAGCATGATATAACCAGCATTTCCCAGCAACCTGCCAAACATACCACAACTACTCATTTTTCAATCAACTCTATAAGTATTCATAGAAACTTGTGCAAGCTAAAATAAATTTTGTACAGTCTCCCAATGTATGTTTTTAAAGGCAGCACACTCTTGCAAACACAATTTTTTTTCTTTTCACAGTACCTCATCCAATTAACAGCACTCACGATTTTATCCCACTTTATTTTTTTTACATCTGTAAATTTCTTTAGAGCACAAACTGCGGCGATGAGAAGAAAACAACAACAAAACACTTTTGCACCACCCTGAAACAAAGGCACAGTAATGCAAGTGGGAAAACCTTCAACTTCAGCTTTGTGTGCCAGTCAAGTTATTGACAGAAATTCTCTCTCACTTTATTTAACTACTCAGTTTCAAAACCTGCTACATGATAAAGGGTAGATAAAAAGCAGGTCTATAAACATAGGAAAATCTACAGCTGCCTTCCAACTGCTGTGTGAGATATTTGTTGGTGCTAAAAGTCTGAAGGCTAAGAATTTGCCAGCTAGTTCAAATCAAAGGACAGGAATGCCGCTGGGGTTCTGTTCTGGACCTCACTGTGGATGCCTGAAACCATGGATAATGAGGACGCCTTATTAAAGATAGGGGAACATCAGAGGTTTTGCTGCTACAAGGTAAAAAAATAGATTTGTTGAATGTTCCCCTATCCAGCGCCATATTAACCAGTGCAGGGCCCCTAGGCTTTCAAATATTTGGGCCCCCCTCCAAAACTCTTCAGGAAAGCTTCTGCCACACTAAATGGAATCCCCTGGTGGACGGGCAGGCAGGCGGGTGGGCATGGTTCTCCTCCCCCCTTTACAAATTAGGCCGCTGCAGCTCAGCTAATGCATCACTTTCCCCATCTATTGCCGAGTTACAACACACACACACACACACACACACACACACACAAGCCCATCTTTGCAGCCGACCCCCAACCTTAGGCAATCCAGCCCAGATGAACGAACCCAGACTTGCATAGAAGCTCCTCACCCACCCCCACTCCTATAACAGAAGAAACACAGGCAGAAATCTGAAGGGCAGGAAACGGAGAAGCCAGGCACTTCCAAGTTACGCCCCAAAGGAAAAACCCTCACAAATGGATCCAGGTTTGCATGGAAGCTCCCCACGTGCAGCGCCCCACATGCAGCCTCCACGTGCAGCCCATCTCAATCCCTTGCCCCACGTGGTTCTTGGAGAGCTCTGCAAGCCTCACCTTTTCAAGGTCAGACTTGCTGTAGTCTCTTGTCAGCTGGAGGGTTGGTGGGCTGGGTGGGGCAGAGGCTGATCTACAGGGAGGGCAAAGCTCTAAGAGTTGCAAGGAGCCTTACCCTGTCATGTAAATCCCTCCTCTCCCTTGCTGCTGTAGCCAGTAAGCAACGCCAAGATGTTGCTTTTCCCTGTGAGGATTGGCTAAAACGGTGCAGGAGAGGAGTGATTTCCACTGCAAGGTAAGGCTTCTTGCAAAACTTAAGAGCTCTGCCCTACCTTAGATCTGCCTCTGGGATGGGGAATCCCCGGGGGCCAGATCAATCAATCAATCAATCAATCAACAGGTACTTATATACCGCTTTTCAACATGAAGTTCACAAAGCGGTTTACAGGCAAATAGTAATAATAATAAAATTAAATGGCTCCCTGTCCCAAAGGGGCTCACAATCTAAAAAAATGCAGAACACCACCAGCAACAGCCACTAGAAAAGACACTGTGCAGGGGTGAATGGGGCCAATTGCTCTCCCCCTGCTAAATATAAGAGAAACACCACTTGAAAAAGTGCTTCTTGCCCAGTTAGCAGGGGTTAAGACCCCTGCATCAGGCTGACTTCTAGACATGCCACCTTGATGAGCCCTAGTCCTTGTGGAGCCCCTGGGCTTCAGCCTACTCAGCTATAACAGATAATACTGCCTGGGCGTCCCAGTGTCCATGGTATCTGTGGATAACAGAACCTGTGGATACCACATCAGTGAATACCAGGGCACGCCTGTAAAAAACGGAACCCCTTTTTCTCCCTACCACACCTGCCCTCTTCCTCAAACCCGCTCCTTTTTCTACCAGCCTTTCTAATGGGCTCCTGCTTCTCAGTCCTTTGCTTTTTCTGTATTTTTGTATTACATTCCTTCTGGGTCTTCTTTCCCAAATACTCTCCAGCTCCCAGCCTGTCTCAGAAGGACCTTTGTGCAGCTAAACCTTTCCATGTTGAGCAGCACCTGCCAAAGTTCTCTCTTCTATACAATGGTTGAAGGGATAGGCACTCTGTTCCTACTTGTATCCGATAACCCTAGGTTTAACCAATATTTAGCCTACCTCGTAGGGTAGGCTTTACAGAAATAGTGATTAGCCCGAAGATCATCCAGTGATCTTTCAAAGGCTGAGCAGAGATTTGCCCACTCTACCACACTGCCTTTCCTCATACCACACCATCTTCTTTTTACAGGTAAACCGCAGAGAGATGCTGTGCCAGGATTACCGTAGTGAGACCCTAAATCCCTCATCTTCAAAAGGCTTGCTTGCCCAAATCTCTGGTGCACTGAGTTATATGGCTTTGGAACCATATATAAGAGGGAGGTGGTCGATTCTCCCTCACTGGAGAACTTCAACCAGGGGTTTGACAAGCACCTGCTGCTCTAGGGGGATTTCCTGCCACAGGCAAGGGGTTGGACTAGATGACCTTGTAGGATCCTCCCAACTATGATTCTGTTATATCAGACCCAAAACATATATAGGCACGGGCAGTGATGGGATCAGCTAACGACTCGGGGGAACGCTGGGCGGGCAGCAGGAAGGCTGGGTGGGACTTCCGGGTGATTGACAGCCCGTCCGTCCGGGTCCACTGCCCGGCCGCCCGCCGCATGGGCTGCCCCCGAGTGGCACGCCCCGCCGCTGCGGGCCCTGGCACCCGGGGACCCCCACCCATCCCCCCAGCGAGCGGGCGCCCCCTCTGAGGCCAGGGCAGCCCATGCGGCGGGCGGGCAGGTGGCAGACCCGGATGGACGGGCTGTCAATCACCCGGAAGTCCCGCCCAGCCTTCCTGCTGCCCGCCCAGCGTTCCCCCGAGTCGTTAGCTGATTCCATCACTGGGCACGGGCTTTAAAAAAAAACATTATATACCCATTTTATACACAAATACGATTTATCATTTATAGAAAAGGTCATATGAATCACCCTTGTATGGATGTACTATAGCAAGACAATTTAGACCAAATCAAACCACAGGAAAACTAGTGAAACAACCAGGGCAAGAAATGGCAAATGCTTCTGATTTTCAAAATGCCTTAATCTGTGAACAAGTAGAACACAGTGATCATGTTTTATGCCACCAAGCTGCCCTTTAAATAAATTATGTATTCAATGTGTAATTAAAGTTCCAAGGTTGGTACTCTGTGTGTGCTGACATTTCTAATATATAGGCAACCCATTAGCAAATGGTTACTGACACTTTGGCTGGACAATGGAGTGAATCAAAGTCTAACCACCTTTGGGTAAATTAATCATCACTAATGCACATTTTCATTTGTGTGAACTTACAAAATAGTCTATAATTGTCTAATAAATTTGTTAGAGAATGCAGAGCTTCAGATTTATATTAGTCCTGCATAACCCATTATTCAGAATTTTATACCAAGCAAAGGCACAGTGCAAGATCATTCTGCTAAACAGATACCAACATGTAATTGAGCAAAAAGACAAGTCTGCCAATAAGGACACTGTCTCAACGCTGCTGGTTCAGAAGCAGAAAGGGCTGAAGCAAATCTATCAGACTTCCTTACAAACGAGATTCAGAACACAATCTCATGCATGTCTACTCATGACCCAAGTCCCTACATGGTCAGTGGGGCATACAGCCTAGTAGGTCTAGGACTGCAGTCTCAGGGCCCAATCCAGAGCCCGTTATCGCTGGCGGTATGTATGTAGCGGGGAGCTAAAAGTGTGACAAATGTGCCATAAAGCATGACCGTGACACCACACTGCTTGTGCTGGGACATCGCTAAGTCAGTGCCCGGCTCCAATGTGAGCAGGTGAAATGGTTGGTGCTCCAGCAGCGATAGCCACTGGTAAGTTCAAACGCAGCCGCAGAGTCAAGGAGACCCGTTGCCGCTGGCTGCAGTCTCCCCAGGGGAAGAGAGCAAATACTCCCTTCCTCTGAGGAGACCTCCAGGGGTAACCCAGCAGGGCCAGGATCTCACCATTATGGTGATGCTGGAGCCCCGGGTGCTTCCCCCATCCCTGACATCATCATTGTCAGTTTTTTTGCCCATCATGTTGTGACTTTGGCAGTTTCTTTGGAGCTAGTGAACATCAAACTAGATTGTCCTGAAAAGGAACACCTCTGACTTCAATCGCTTTTGGATGAGCAGCAAACATAGAGTTTGGTAAGAGAAATGGGGAACAAGATATCCCTCAGACAGCGGGCTTCTTCAGACAGACCAACAATATCACATCATGAAGATCCCATTTAATGACAGAAATACAGGCTTAGCTACTTAAGTACACTTCACAGGAGGTGATATTATTGGTCAGAATGGCAGTGTCTTCAGCATTTTATTTGGTTGCTCTCTCAGGACCTAAGAACAAAAGAACAGCCTTGCCCGGTGAGGCCAAGGGCCCATGTAGTCCAGCTTCCTGTATCTCACAGTGGCCCTCCACATGCCTCAGGGAGCACACAGGAAAACTAGATACCTGGATCTTGTTGCCACTCCCCTGCATCTGGTATTCTGAGGTAACCTGTTACCCTTGCACCAGTTTTTAAGTCATGAAGCCTACAGAACACACCATCCCTCCCTTGACAAAAAACAAAAAAACAAAAAACTCATCCATGGCCAAAAAATTCCTACCCGGCCCTCATGATGAGCGACCAGCTAATCTCAGACTGGACATACATAATCTCAGACTGTTACATAGCTTGTAACCTATGATGGAGTTTTCTTCCACAAATCTTTCCAATCCCCTTTTAAAGGCATCTAAGCCAGATGCCAACACTACATCTTGTGGCAAGGAGTTCCACAAACTAATTACATGCTGAGTAAAGAAATATTTTCTTTTGTTTGTTCTAACTCTCCTAACACTCAACTTTAATGGACTCCCCCTGGTCTGGTATCATGTGTGAGAGAAAAGAGATTCCCTCTATCTACTCTATCCAAACCCTGCATAATAAGGATATAAGCACTTAAGGCAGAGCACCAGCATGATGTCCACAATTGTGCTGCTGCCAGGTAGGGAAGGTTTTTTTAATGTACCTGGGGGTCGCTGTGGCTCTCCAAGAGGCTTGACAATGTTGTGAAAAGGAAAAAAAAAACATTCCTGATTTTTGGTCCGAAACAGGAAGTGGCTTTGTTTTTACTTTTCGCAACTTTTTCAAACCTTGGGGAGGGCTGCAGAAAGGTTCGCAGGCTCCCCAGACCCTCCAGAGAGCCACCCTAGGTAAGTAAAAAAAAACCCTCCCCTGCCTGGCAGCAGCACAATCATGGAGATCATGCTGCTGCCGATTTGGGGGCCATTTCCCTTAAAGGAGAATCACCCTTTTCCAATTCCCTGGTGTGTCTTGACTCACCAGCTTGGGAACCACTGACTTAAATTTTAGAGTTTTGGGAGCATGCACACTCAATTTCACACAGTTTCAGAGCACCAGTGCTTGGAGATGTGGGGAGTCACAGGTTGTGCAAGAATGGTGAAGTCTCATATAGGAGAATTCACTGCTAGTGTTAAAAGCTCCCACAAGCCATTATACTTTATTTTTATCTATGCACTGTTTCAAAAAATTCCATCTTGCACAAAGGAATAAACAGCGTAGGAAACATCTATACAATATGCCCAAATATTTTTATGTGCGTAGCATGGTTGGAGAGTAGTGCAATATATCCCCACCTCTCCCTCTATTCCCCAGCTCTATTCCCCGTAATCTTGCGCTACCTCCTTGCAGTGGCACTAAATTGCCAAACTATGCTAGCGGCCGGTCAGAGCAATGAGTGAGACTTGCACTGTACTGGACCTGTGGATCAACTCATAATACTGATGCAAAGGCGCAAGGCTGTGAGATGCTGCTCAACTTTGGTTGCAACTTGATGCTCTGCAGCAGCAGAACATCGTACATCAGGCACCCCAGAGGAATCCTCAAAAAAGGGTATGGGTAGATTCGATGTAATAAAATACTGATGCAAGAACTACATACTGGTTTCAAAGAATCAGTTTTAAATACTTGGTAAGCAAGTGCTTATACTGGGACCTGATACCAAGTGACCATCTCTAAAACGCACCGGTTTATTTTATTTCTAAGTTAACAACAATGTTGCCTACCTTTTGTCATTATAACAATAGAGGGGTATTAACAGTTTAATCAATACTTGATGGGAATATTGAAGGAAATGGAGCAGAACATCCAGCATATTTTTTTTAAAGAGTATTAAAGTGGTTTTATATAGCTGAAGTGCAAGTGAGTAGCATATTCCACACCTGCCTGCGAACTAAGGTATACGTAGATCTTTTCTGTACCTGGGGTTCAAAATTAAACATCTTTAGTACCTTTTGTGCTCAGGCTCCCAAGGCAGCTCCCAATTGAATGCTAGTGAACTGGTGGGTGGCAAGGATTTTAAGTTTAATTACTATAATTTTGAACTAGGTATAAGTCCAATCTGCCTACGTATACATAGCCAGATTTCTTTGGAACATAACTGAACTGTCTCTTTACAATGTTTGGGCTAACATCCCCCCTCCCCAAATAAAAAATACTCCTAGGGAAACAATTCAACTCCTGCCTTCAGAGGTTTACATTGATCCACTTACTATTCAAGGTCTATTATTTAGAATAGCTATAATGCCGTCTGAATACTGAAACTCAAAAATCCTATGAGGCGCCTCTGAAACACAGCCACATTTTTCCCTCTACAGCAGTTGCAGAGCAAAAAATACAGAAGATGATTTTTTTAAAGCTGCAGAAATCCTGCCACAGCAGCAGGATCTTTGCTATTTTAGAGTTCAGTGAGTCCCCCGGTATTTATTCAAGCCTTGCTTTAAATCTATTGCTGTCAGCCTAGTATCTCATCTCTGTGCTGAGGCACAGTGGTACGAACAGTGGTCTTCAATTCCAGTTTGCTTTGGAAAACTTACTCATTATAAATTGCATGGGGTGCTCTGTTTGCACAAGCATTTCTCAGAGAGAAGGTGTTGCTTGAATTAGAATCTTCTGTACAGGCACTTAAAATATATTTAAAATTTAAATACACAAAAGCACACACACACACACACACACACACACACTTACACACCCATATCTGTATACACACACACAGTAAAATAAATAGCATCATTTTTTCAATAAGCATCAGCATGAGATCAATTCATTCAGAAAATCGTCAGAAAGCTTCTCAAAAAACAGGGGGGGGGAATGAATCCCGCATGGTTTATTTAGTAAGTAAAAGATATACATTACCAGATGCATTGTGAAGTTTCTGGATCACCTGCAGGGAAATAAGGCTAAAAAATCTGATGCTGCCACGGTATTCCTCAGTATTACACAGAGCCTGATCTGACTGTTACAGAATACCAGGCAAGTGTGAGGCTGAAAAACCTTTGAGTTGAGCTCACTCTATAGGCATCAGAAAGCCTCAAAGGGGAGAGGGGGAAAAAAAGAGGCAGCCCATAAATAGCTAGATGAGAAACTTCTGGCACCTTTCCAGCTCAGGAACGGATTCACTGTAATTTGGAGATATATAGTGAAGAAAATGAAGGGAAACTCAGGTTTACAGATGGATTTGCCTCTGCTTAACAGGCTCTGCTAATATGTGCAGGTTTTATCTCAGCTCATATTAAAGATGTTCTTCCAGAAACAATACTGACCAAAACTGACTCTCTTCCCCCCCCCACACACACACACCCTGTGAGTGTGCGCACACATGCCACAGCAGTTCTGACTCGCTCCCCAAGATATCAGTCCCAACCTCAAATGGATCATTCCATCAGCTATTTGCTCTGCATTTTATTAATCCCAGCACAGAGCTATAGTAGCAAATCTAATTTCTTTTATGCCTCAAAGTGGATTCATAGCTTTTTTATAATGCACTTTAGACATATACGGTAGATAGATAGATTGATGTCTGTAGTGTGTTTGGGATGACACCAAAAACGCTAAAAAGAAAAACAAGTCAGATGAGGCCAATTTTTCTAAAATGGATTTTTTTTAGTAAGAACATCAGAACACCACAAATTCATGCCCTAAACAAGCATGGCAGTCAACAAAACTGTGTTCATATGAGTAGGAGAAGTTGTGACAGGGTTAGTATTATTGACCCTACTGTGAAAACCACTTTTGCCAATACATGTCCAAGTGTGTAAACCCAAAGCTTTGAAGCTACAGGGGGAAAGAGATAATAAAGAGTAGGTGAACTGGGCATTTGTTTGAGCAGTACAGTATAAAACAATACTACCATACCCATTCTGGTGAACTTGAGTCATTTTCTAAATTTGGTAAAAATCAGGATAGAAAATTCCAAATTCCCACTAAATTGCATGTTGGTTCAAGACAAAAGGGTGAGAGAATTACAGCACCATCCTACACTGGCGCGAGGGAGGAACTGCCCCATTCCAGGACAGGAATTGGGGGGGGAAAGGTTAGGGGTGGGACGTGGGCAGGCTTGCATCCCAAGCCCACTTGGGAGGCCGTGCAGCCCCGATTCGGGCCACGCGGTCTCCTCAGATCTGTGCCCATTGCCCGAACACTCGCTTGCCATGGGGAGGCTCCTAAACAGCATTGGATTTGGCACTGGCCAGCCAGCCTTGCTAATCCAGCGCTGTTTAATAATAATAATAATAATAATAATAATAATAATAATAATACATGTATTTATATACCGCCTTTCTTAAGATCACTAGATTTCTCTAGTGATTACAACTCAAGGCGGTTTACATAGGCAGACTTTTTCATAAACCCGAAGGTTTTTACAATTTACAGAAATGTTCTGTCTTTCAAGAACTACACACATTCAGATCTTCCTTTCTGGATTTAGCCTTCTTTCTTTAGCCACCCGTCTGTCTTCTGCTGGCTGATGCTTCCCTGCTCACACCAGAGACGCAGCTGACCTTCAGCACACTCCTCCTCCCACGAGGCAGCTGAAGCTCAGCTTCTAATCAGCCACAGCTGCAAGGTCTGCCGCTCTCAGAGACTTCCTGCAGTCCCGAGCTCACGACCTTGAGATCTTCAGGTGTTATCTTCTGGCAAACGGAGGCATTAACCCTCTCGGCTAAATCTTCTGGATTTAGGAAATCGTTTAGGATTGCGCCCTTATTTTAAGAGCTCACAAAATGGATCCAGCATGATTCAAATGCATTTTCTAAGGTCACTTTTCTTAATAAACATCCCATGGGTGGACCGGTCCAGTGAAGTGGGTGGGACTGGCCTCCGGCACGTAGTCCAGACCATAACCCCATCTGTGGCCCAATCAGCCCTACAGAGGCTGCTTGGAGTTGCAGTGGCGATTTCACTAGCGCAACTCTGAGTAGCCCTATTGGAATTGCTGGGGCATTACTCAGGGTAAGTTTTGTGTCTATCAAAAGTTATAGACAATTAACCAGAATACTATTTATTTACTTAATTAGATTTCGCCACGGTGTGTGTGTGTGTGTGTGTGCGCGCACGTGCAACAAAATCTTTTTTGACCTAGAATAGCAGATGTCCTAGCTATGCCACTGATACCTCCAGAAAGCTTTCGCTACATTTTCCAATTTCTGGCCATACAAACGGGAACTTCTTTCAACTGGATTGGACAGATTTCTGGAAGAAAAGTCCATAGTGGGCTATAGGCAGTGATGGGTTGTAATCTCCTTACATTAGTAGTAGGCTACTTCAGAATGCCAGGTGCAAGGGAGTGGCAACAGGATGCAAGCATCTTGTTGTCTACTGAACTCCCTTAGGCACCTGGTGGGCCACTGTGAGATACAGGAAGCTGGACTAGATGGGCTTTGGCCTGATCCACTGGGGCTCTTCTTATGATATCATATTGGTGGTGCTGGCACCACCAATCCTGCCCTCTTGATTGCCCCTCCTTGTCCCTGATTGCCCCTCCTTGTCCCATTTCTCTCTCTCTCTCTCTCTCTCTCTCTCTCTACCCCCATTAGCCCTCCTGCCACCCCCACTGACGTACCTGCTCCTGTAAGAGGTGGGGGAAGCATTGACATGGGCAGGAAGACACACGCACACTGTTGATACACCTTCCACAGCTTTACATCAGCCAGCACCAATGCATAAGGTGCACCACCAGTAGGTGCCGTGCATAAGATTGGGCTGATAGAGAAGCAAGACCCAAAGACTGATTTTTGTATCTTAACCCTTCTCTCTGCCACAAGTATTTGAACACAGCCGTGCTCGACAACCAGCATTGTCTCAGATCACGGAACAAAAAGGGATGGAAAGCTTAAAAGGGTTTCCACATGAAATGCTCCACTTACTCAGCAAAGCATCCAACAGGAAACAACCTCATTTGTTTGCATGCATCAATAGTTGGTTCTGAGCCCCCTCATATTTGGAACTCAACAGCATACTCTGAAGTTGAAGCTTAATGAGAAACCTGTTGGAGCTGGCAAGCTTTTCTAGTCAATGAGCAAGAAAACTTCTCATCACCATCCCAGCCACAGAAGTGAGAAGCCTGGCACCAAGCCAGAATCACAGATGTTTTAACAGAGGGGGTTTCTGATCAAGAGGCAAAGTGGCAGAGGGCTTCATGCCAAACCCAGTCCAAAATGTTACCCAGTTCATTTTTCTGATATACTTTTTGCTTCCAGTGATGCAATGCATCCTACATTTTCTGCTTTTCAATTGATGGGCGCACCACCATTCATGACAAGCGCTAGCTACTTAGGACGGAACTAAAATAGGACCATGGCAGAGCTTTGGCTTCCAACAGGGGTCACGTTGAGCAGCTGTGTAGCAAGAGGCAGATGGTGGCAGTCATTATTTCAAGCAGGAAAACAGCAAAGCAGGAAGCTTTGTGTCCCCTCTCTGACAATCACTTCCTCCAACCACATCTCTCTTAGCAAGGCTCAGACCACAAATAAGCCAGCACAGGAGGAAATCAACTTGGGGCAGAAAGGGGGGAGGGGGGTAAAAAATGGGTGTAAGGGGATAAACTCTTCCTACCTGCTGGTTCAACACTTGAAACCTTTCCTCTGCCCTTTTCAGCAGTTCAGTAGAGACACAGCCACATCTAGTCCCACCCTTAGAGCACAATCCCATGCATGCACATGCAGGATGCAATCCAACAACGGATGTAGCGCCAATGCTATGTGGTAGTGTCAGTGCTGCATCACTAGAGCAGATGTGGGGGTGCCAACCAGTACCCCCACACTGGCACTAGGTCTCTTGGGCCGACACTAGCAGTAGCGTTGGCCCAGGAGCGCTGGCGCTGAGCTGCTGTTGTGCCAGCTGAACTTGGCTTGCACAAGACCAGTTCTGGGAGGAGGGAGGGTGGCTGGAAGGGCAGTTCTGGGCAAGGGGAGGGGAGGGGGTGGGGCCAGGATGCAGCAGCCTATACAGCAGTCACAGATCCAAGGAACCTCACAGGGAAGTTCCCCAGTGTGCACTGGATAAGTTGCACTGGATATGGCGCAGGCCCACTGGGCTTGCCATTCCGGAGCAACATCGGATTGTGCCCACAGAAGCACTTACCTGTGCCCAGGTAAGTGTGGATAGTGTTGACCAGGAGCATTGCAAGTGTTGACCTCAGTATTGACCAGGAGCATTGCAAGAATGTAGTCATTCTCGAACCTCCTTTAGGTCATATAACAACATGGAAAACCATACAGGAAAGAAGCAAGTTCTGTATTGGCTCAGGTGCTCCAGGAACAGCTGCAAGGAAGAACTTGGGCTGCAATGCGATACACACTTACCTGGGAGGAAGCCCATTGAGTATAGAGTAGACACGCCAAGGGGATTGCATTGTTTAAACTGCCAGTATTGGACTATGACCCCCCACACACATAAAAAAAATCAAATGAAAAATACAAGCCACTATTATAAACACAATCCGTGCAGCACCTCAGTTACAGGATCAGAAATCAATACCAGACATGCAGATGGACACTACAGCAGGAACAAGAAAGAGCAAATTTAACACTAGAGATTATCCAGAATAGCTCAGACTTCTACAAAGAAATATCGTATTTATCTAGCTTACTAGCTCGTGACAAAGGAGTGTGACAGCCTAATGCAGACTCATCAGCTAGATACAGGAATGCCCTGGTATGCTGAGGTTCTGCTCTGGATTCGGCTGTGGATACCTGAAACTGTGGCTACTGGGGACACCTTTTTAAAGGTAGCCAAAATCAGTGGTTTTGCTGCAATAAGGTTTAAAAAAAGGAAATTTGTTTAATGTTCCCCTTTTTTAAATGGGCATCCCAGTATCCATGGCATCTGTGGATACCTGAAACCGCGGATACCGAGGCATGCCGGTATAGGGCCACTTCTCACTTTAAATGCTGTACTCTGATATGTTACAAAAATAAATACAATGCAAATGTAAATGTAAACACAATTAGGGCACAATCCTCACCAACGTTCCAGCACCAGGGTAAAGGCAATGCAGCTCCGAGGTAATGGAACAAATATTCTCTTACCTTGAGGAGACCTTGTGACTCGTCCCCAACTGCATTCCCCAGTTTAGGATTGCACCCTTAGATTTATTTTTTTTATTTCACACTTCCCAAAGGAAACTTATGGCCCAGTCCTATACTAGCACAGAAGCTGACGCAGCAACCACTGTGTTGTTGCTAGCTGTGTAGCACTGCTACACACTGGCTCCGAATCCAGTCCCTCAGCAACTGGCACTGTTAAGCGCAACCCCAAGCAGCACAGGGCTGGGGGGAGGTTGAGCAGGAGGCAGGGAAAGGTGTTTCAGGCCCAGAGGCAATTCAGGCCTAAGGGCACGGTTGGCAGTGAAGGCCTCGGAGGCCTAGGCCATATCTTAATCCCCATCCCAGGCCTGAAAGCCCTATACGGAGCTTCTAGAGCTTGCGCCAGCAATTTAGCTGGGACAGATCCAAGTTACCCTATTGGACAGGTTGGGGCTCAACATGGAGTAAGGGAACACATGTTTCCTTACCGCAAGGTGACCTCTGGCCTGCTCAATTCAGCATCGGATATGGCATGGGCCAAGCAGGCTCGCTGCACCAGAACTGAATAGGACTGGGATGTTAGTGTGGTTAACATTACCTCTCCCAACAACCTTCTGACTAAACTAGGATCATCCAGTAAGCTTTGGATGCAAACGAGGGCACAATCCAACGCCCTATGTTTGGCCAGCGGAACGTGGTTGCATTGGCCCAATGCCGCTAGCGCTGACACGGGGGCACTGATCGGTGCTATGGCTCTTGGGCCGATGTTAGCAATAGCGTCAGTCCAAGGGCGCTGATGCACGGCCGTGCCAAGCCACCCTTGTGTGAGCCAAACTCGGCTGGCTCTAGGGTGGTTTTGGGAGGAGGGAGGGGAAGGGAGGAACTGGGAGGGTGTGGGCGAGCCAGTAGGGATAGGGGCATGAACATGATCTTGCCCCAGAGAGGCTCCCCAGTGCACTTAAGGTGCGCTGGATACGGTGCAGGCCTGCTAGTCTTGCGTTTTTGGACTACTCTTGGAGTCAGGGACGATGGCTCACGTCTGTGTGTTGGCCTCTCTGACTCTGAGAGTGGTCCAAACATACTTTATGGTGTCCCTTGTGCTGGCCAAATTTTGCTGGCTTAGCTTATGCCAGCCTAACTCATTTTAGGATTGCGCCCTGTGTGTGTGTGTGTGTGTGTGTGTGTGTGTGTGTGTGTGTGTGTGT
>JAJKFI010026616.1:0-29640 GCA_029204185.1 Lerista edwardsae
TATTGGATGTGCCAGGCTATCAGGAGGTACATACCATCATTTATAAACTTAGAGCGCAGTCCTAACCTGGGGTTAGAACGGCATAGTTAGGCCAGCAAAGTTTGGCCGGCACAAGGGACACCATAAAGCATATTTGGACCACTCAGCGTCAGGGAGGATGGTGCACATCAGTGTCCACCTGACCTCCTTGACTAAGAGAGTGATCCAAATATACTTTACAGTGTCCCCTTGTGCCAGCCAAACTTTGTTGTCTTAACTGTGCCAGCCTAACTCCAGGTTAGGATTGCGCCCTAAGTCATACAATTGAATCAGCTGGAGAAGTGCACTGCCATCACAATGCCAGTGGTAAACGTGATCCTGTCCAAGTCAGATTTACATGGTTTGGCTGTTTCCACTGCTACCCTGAAACTCGTTTTTTGCCCAAGTTCAATCAATATTGTGCTTACAAGCATGCCCCGGTATCCACTGATTCGGTATCCATGGTTTCAGTTATCCACGGATACCATGGATATTGGGACACCTATTAAAAAGATAAGGGAACATTAAACAAATCTTTTTTTTTTACCTTGTTGCAGCAAAACCACTCATATTCCCTATCTTTAAAAAGGTGTCCCCAGTATCCACAGTTTCAAGTATCCACTGGGGGGGGGGGCTGAAACAGAACCCCAGCAAATACCGGGACATGCCTGTATTTTAATGCCAGACTATCTGAGAGTGCAATCCTTAACTGAGTTAGGCTGGCATAATCTAAGCCAGCAAAGTTTGGCCAGCACAAGAGACACTGTAAAGTATGTTTGGATCACTCTCAGAGTCAGAGAGACCAGCAACAGATGTGTGCTCTGACTCCAAGAGTGGTCCAAAAATGCTTTATGGTGGCCCTTGTGCTGGCCAAACTTTACTGGCTTAGCTTATACCAGCCTCACTCCAGTCTAGAATTGTGCTCTGAGTCACTGCACTATAGGATGCCAGATTATCGGAATGCTACTGTACATACTGAGGCAGGGGTTGGTTCTTCAGAAGTCTTTTTTACAAATACGGATGCCCTCTGAAATAGTGGTTTAAGGATGTAAAAGATGTAAAATGTAAAAGATATCACATTTGCCAGCGTATACTTTACATATGCCAATGAAACCAAACTTTCCATAGTCATCTCCAAAACATGCAATTACCTACTACGTGTAATGCAAGTGATGATTCTCCAGCCCCAGTGTCAGGATTGATACGTGTCCAGACTCTAATGAGACGTCCTCTGAAGAGAAGCAGGCCCCTACTGCAGTCTTCAGCAGAAGCGTAGCCAGAGGGGGTCACAGCACTGGGTTTTGCATGGTGCCTCAACCCCGCAAGTGGCCCTCAACCTCAAGTGGCCCAACCCCTTTGGAGCCAATCTGGGTGGCTAGTGCAAAACAGAGTCTCCTCTGTTTTGCACTAGCTGCCCAGAATGGCTCCAAAGGGGAGGGGCTGCTTGCACTGTAATTTATTTTGTAACCCAGCATTTGCCATCCAATGGTTTCCATTCATTCGCTTCAATAAATTTGCTTGACAAATATAAACCACTAAAATGCTACTACTAACAACGCAAAGATAAATGGACTTGCAGTTGAACAAGGTTTTTCTAGAATGTCTCATATTAGTAATAATATCACCAGCGAAAGGATATGGCTGGCAGCAGGGTTTATTGTAGGGCTTGGTTTCTAGTTTTTACTGCATGTTTACTACACCCTTTCTCCAAGGAGCTCATAGCTTTCATCCTTTCTATCCAATTCTGCAAGGCATTTCAGATTGATAGTGACAAGCCCAAGGGCATCGAGTGAGACTCCTGGATAGACGGGGATTACATCCAGCGTCTCTCGGGTCCCAGACAACCTCTGCACCACACTGACCTACTCACGAGCCGGCTTCAGACAAGATGAACCTGCATGGACATGGATGCCAAGAGAACTGGGAAAAGGAGAAAAGCTTCTACTCTCTTCATATGACAGAACAAATCGTGGACCCACTGTCATGCACAGCAGGGAACCAAGACCAGCTCAGATCCATCTTGATGCACTGGCCTGTTTTTCCCCACCCCCCTCTCTGCATTTCTAACAGTGAGGATGCTTTCCCCTAGATTTTGTTTTTGTCTCGGCTCAGTCGGCCGAGGGCGAGGTAAGAACAAGGCCTAGCTGGGAAACCGAAAGTTAACTAAAAGCTGTTTTGCTTCTAGCTGGAAGAGGAGGAGGGGTTGGGAACGCAAGGCGGGGGGGGGGAGAGTAAAAGTCTCACATTCTTCCTGCAGCTTGAACAGGGAGAGGAAGGGAACCTTTTGCCCTCTTCTCAACTGGTTCTGTCTTTTGCTGGGTGAGAGTTAGGACAATTTATTAGCTAGGAGTTAGATGCTTTATTATTTTGGTATTAAGCATCATATAGTTATGCCTTGCTTTGGTCTGCTTTAAAGGCCTTTAAAGGTCTGCTTTAAAGGCAGACTGCCGAAGAATAGATGCTTTTGAATTATGGTGTTGGACAAGACTCTTGAGAGTCCCCTGGACTGCAAGGAGATCCAATCTGTCAATCCAACAGGAAGTCAAGCCTGATTGCTCCCTGGAAGGACAAATCCTGAAGCTGAAGCTCAAATACTTTGGCCACCTCAGGAGAAGAGAGGACTCTTTAGAAAAGACCCTCATGCTGGGAAAGATGGAAGGCAAAAGGAGAAGGGGGCGGCAGAGGATGAGATGGTTAGACAGTGTCACCGAAGCGACGAACATGAAACTGGGCGAACTCCGGAAGCTAGTGGAGGACAGGGAGGCCTGGCGTGCTGTGGTCCATGGGGTTGCAAAGAGTCGGACACGACTTAGCGACTGAACAACAACAATAAAGGCCTTTTTTAGTCTCTATGCTGTAATTTGTAGTTTTAATAAATCATTACATTTTCCTCCATGGTGTGCCTCGTGTTCCTGGAAGTGGGGGTTAGCTGAATCCAGTCTTGATGCTGTGCTACACTACTGGTTGGCTACACTTGCTAGTGGCAAGTAGAGGACCACATCCCATGATGCCCGGGGGCAGTCTGGAAGGGCCAGGCCCCCTGGTATCGTGATACCCACGCAGAACCGTAAGAGTGCCATGTGCTGGATGACTACGCATGGGGAAGATGCATACAGATGGACCAGTAGATTAACATGTAAGAAAGGAAGTGAAGACATTGTCAATGTGGCAGCTTCTCCTTTCAGATAGCCTTGCAAGAGGAAAAGTATCCAGGTTTTCCCCTCAATTTGCATAGGAGCATCAGAAGAACAGAATAAGAAATTGAGGAAGAATTGAACTGACAGCTGAAAGGAGCAGCACTGTAGGCATTATATTAGTTCGGATCTATCAATATACAGAGAAAATCAAGACAGCCTTCTCTTTCTGCAGTTGCAGGGAGTCCCATCACACCTCTGCAGGGCTAATCCAGGCAGCCCAGCTTGCTTTACATTCGTTACATCAGTGTTTCTCAAACTGTGGGTCGGGACCCACTTGGTGGGTAGTGACCTAATGTCCGGTGGAAGCTGCAGATCCTACTTTTGCCATACTTCTTTTGTGGGTGTTAACAGTTTGAATTTTCAAATGAGTTTTTTTTATTTTGTTTTTAGTTCAGTGCTTTGCCATAATAATTTGTCCTCATCTTGCTTTCTGTCCGGGTTTCTGTTTCATGGTTGTGCAATTGCTGCAGTCCAAGGATGCCAGTTTGCATTCCAGGAGTGTCATCTGATTATGTCACAATGACGGCACTTCCTGCTTGATGATGTTATTTCAGTCTATGGCATCACTTCCAGGTTAATGATGTCATTTCTGGTGGATCCTGACACAAGCGACATTCTAAAAAGTGGGTCCTGATTTGAAAAGTTTGAGAACCACTGCATTACATGATGTTTCCTTTCTTGTCGTAGATATGTTGGATCCCAAGTAGAGCTACAAGCTTTCCAGAAAGGATGTCCCTGGCTTGCACCTTAGCAGCAGCTTGATAGGGTGGTTTCTACAGATAATTTAGCTGCTGTTAAGACACAGGAGCACGAGGAGGAACGCATCACATTAGTAGCCCCAGAGTCCAGGACTTTAAAATCATTGCCTAATGTTTAGAAATGCACACCAGTGATATGAACCTGAGAAAAAAACGTTTGCAGTAAAGAGACACAGGCTGCAATCCTATCCACACTTGCCTGCGAGTAAGCCCCATTGATTATAATGTGTCTTCTGAGTAGATATGCATACGATTGGGCTGACTGCCTTCAAAATTTCATCACATTAAACCCAGAACTGGAAAAAAATGTGATTCTTGATGGTGGAAAGCAGAATTTTCTGCCCCTTGCCGGTCACTGCTTAGCGAAAATATTCCAGGGAGAAGCTCCTATCAAGCTATAAATTCTTCACCAAGCTACAGATAAAAATAAGAAAGGAGAAGCGTATTGACTCAAGCTAAAGAAAAGGTCAAGAGTCCTGTGTCTCTTCGTAGATGTTTACTCTGAAATATTTCATAAACGTTACTTGCCTCTATACTTTGGAGTTTGACAGGTGAATCTGATGACCAAAGTGTCCAGGATGATAAAGATCCAGAATAAAATGTTACAGATGGATTCATCTGCTATGCATATTAAGGAATGTCAGGAGGAAGAGGGAAAGGTCACGTCATTGTTCCACCGGGGAGGAAAACTCTTCACAAGTGAGCAAACCTCAACTAGGTAGAGAGAAAGGTCATGCCAATAATGCTCTGTATGCTCCATATAAACATGCACAAACTTTAAATTTGTAAGGGCCCGTAAGAACTCTTTATTGTACAAACTCCTTATTGCTCATGTGAATGAGGCCTTTTGAACCTGTGAGTAAGATGCAAACCCTATTTGCAAATGGAAAAAACGCTTGTGCCCAAGGTGTGCCAGTACAGAGGACCATCAACCCCCCCTCCCCCGCCAGGAGGAGAGAGGGATCTGCCACTTGAAGAGAAAATTTGAAAGTAATCAAGAATGAGCAGAATGGCTGCCCAGTTCCAGTCTAGAGTCATTTAATAGTTAAGGCCTAACATTTTCAATAAATGTATCAAAAGCACAGTCTAGCTAAGTAGCAGAACTAAGAAACAACAAAAAAAATTGCAATGGTTAAGAAGACAGTGTTCTTCAAACTGTGGGTTGGGACCCACTTGGAGGGTTGCAACCTGATGTCAGGTGGGTTGCGGAAAGCTGGGAGCAGCCATCTTGGAAGCTGCAGACCTTACTTTTCCTATATTCCTTTTGTGAGTTTTAGCAGTTTGAATTTTCAAGTGAGCTTTTTTAAACATTGCTTTTAGTTTGGTACTTTTATATATTTTGTCCTATTCTTACTTTCTGTCAGGGATGTTCCATGGTTGTGCAGTTGTCGCAGTCCAACACTGCCAGCTCGCACTCCAGGAGTGTCATTTTATTATGCCACAATGACTGCACTTCCTGCTTAATGGTGTCACTTCTGACTATGACATCACTTTCAGGTTGATGACATCACTTCTGGTGGGTCCCGACACGAGTGCCATTCTAAAAAGTGGGTCCTGGTCTAAAAAGTTTGAAAACCATTGGGTTAAGAGATCATGCTTCATCTTTATTTATTTACAGTCAATCCTCTTTATATGTGACCTCGCTATCTTCGCGGGGCAGAATTGCTACGTTCTTCGTTATCTGCACCTCTGTCCTCATTATCCACTATGCAGAGACCTTCAAAATGGCACCTGCGACCAGCACCAACCCCTTTAAAATGGCTGGCAGAAGCATCCCCCAGCCATGTTTAAGGGGTCCCTGCTGGTCTCAGGTGCCATTCTGAGGCTCCCTGTAGCCTCTGGAAGGTTTCTGCAGCATTCAGAGATTTGGGTTTGGTGCTTCCTGCTGCACTCTGTTGGCTTCCTGTAAGTCTTTGCTGGGTTCTTCTGATGGCAGATAAGGTACTCCTTGAACCCAACCCCATTGATCCCACAGGGATCCCCATTGATCCCATAGGATCAATGGTTTGTTATCTGCAAATTCACTATCCGCAAGGATTTCCAGGAACTCAACCCTAGCGGATAATGAGGATTGACTGTATTTTGAAGAAATGAGTTACTGTTATACCTGTTTGTGCTTGTAGTAGATCTCCACCTTCAGTATCTGTGTTTAAAACTAAAAAACCAATGTTCTTTGGAGACAGATTAAGGTGTTTCTGCTCTGTGCCTACCCTAAATAAGGTGGTTGTCATTCTGACCACATAATTTCCCTCACACACTAATCCATCTTCTTCTAGCAGACCATATGCTGAGTAAAAAGATCATAAACCCTTTGTTACAAAACAAAGTGATGCTGGGAAACAGTTGTGCTTTGCAAAATATTGATCATTCAGAATGCGCCAAAAGGTGAAGCAAATGAATTGTTACCAGCAATGAGAACGTTAATTACCCCTAAATTTAGAACAAAAAACAAACACAATTGCAAGATAAATGGTTTGCTTTCCATTCTATGAGTACCAGACCACAAAAAGGACTGTTCAACGAAGTCAATACTTTCTGTTCCTATGGGATTGTAATTATTCCTGGCTACCTTTTAGTAATTACTCATTCCAAATCAGTATGTTAAGATATTGCAAATTATTGAATACTTAAATTTTAGTAGTGAACTGTTCAAAAAATTATAAATACAACAGCTAAATCTCCCAGTGGTCATGAGAAAGGGGAAGAAAAGGGGCAGGACATTTTTGAGACATACAAAATTATGCACGGAAGGAATAGAGTCGACAGAGGGATGTTCTTTTCCCTCTCTCAAAACACCAGGGGGCATCCGCTAAAACTGAGGGTTGGGAAAGTTAAAAAAGATAAAAGAAAGTACTTTTTTACCCAGCGGGTAGTTAATCTGTGGAACTCTTTGCCACAGGAGGTGGTGATGGCATCTGGTCTAGATGCCTTTAAGCAGGGATTGGACAGATTTCTGGGGAAAAAGTTCATCATGGGCAATGATGGATTGTGCAACCTCCTTACATTAGGAATAGGCTACTTCAGAGTACCAGGTGCAAGGGAGTGGCAACAGGATCCAAGCATCTTGTTGTCTTGTGCCTCCTTGGGGCACCTGGTGGGGCCGCTGTGAGATACAGGAAGCTGGACTAGATGGGCCTTTGGCCTGATCCAGCAGGGCTCTTCTTATGTTCTCATGCAGGAACTGCTCTTGCTCTTTTTTATGTTATTTTAAAATTTGCACACATTTAAACAATTGCCTTGCATGAAAACTGTTCTAGAAAAGGGTCAGGAAACAAGGAGAGTGGGCTAGTTTTAAAAAATGACCAAACTGGAGTACAGGGTCACCAAACCTATACAACCACTATGTTCAATGGTGTCATTCAAATGATTTAGGAACAGGAACTCACTTTTGATTGACACTTGTTGGGAATCCGGAACCAGCCACGGAGCCCGTTAGGATCCGGAACGCCCGTTCTGGTCCGTTCCCCCTGAATGACACCACTGACTATGTTTCTTGCACTGCAAGGCTGAATGGCCAGAATAATGGACAGAGCTTGAGCAGGGAAAGGTTATGTAGCCAGTATTGTATTTCTGTTTATTTTAAGGCATGCAGGAGATGTGCCCTTATTGAATGTTTGCCATCACAGCAAGGGCCAGCCTAGCAACATGACTATTTCCTGGACCTCGGACAGTGGTTGGAATGCAGGTGGCGTACAGCCCTATCCTGAAGCCGGCAGTGTCCAGGCTCTGGTGGTCCTGAAATGGTGACTGCTGGATCTTAAGGCTATAGCTTGGGTCTCCTATAGTGTTTGCCCCCCTAAACCTGGAACTGTCACTGCAGCACCAATGAGTCCCCTCAGCACCGGTTTGAGCAGGTGCAGAGCCAAGGAGACTTGTGTTGTGCTGCCCAGCTTCAGAAGAGAGGTGAGGATGCAGCAACAGAGACTGTCACCGCGCCCACCGCCCTCACCGACCGGATCCTCCCACCACCATCCCTCCATCCTGTTCAGCCCACTTCCCGCCTCCTCCCACCATGCGAATACTTACCGCCGGCCGTTTTCCAAGAGCTCTCTACTCCTTGGGTGCCATAAACATGGTTTATGGCACATTCACAACACTCAGGGTGCAATCCTAACCTGGAGTTAGGCTGGCACAAGTCCCATGTGCTGGCTCAGGAGTGTTCCAAACTTGCCATAAAGCATGTTTGGACCACTGTCGGAGTAAGGGAAGATGGTGCTTGTCCATGTGCCAGCCTCCCTGACTCTGAGAGTAGTACCAACATGCCTTACAGTGCGTTTGTAACACTCCTAGTCCGGCAAGGGACTTGTGCCGGCCTAACTCCAGGTTAGGATTGTGCCCTCAGAACTGATGGTACAAGCCTGCCTCCAGCAATATCAGACTCGGTATTAAGCCCTTAATGCAGCACAAGCCACAATGCCGGCAAGAGCACCCTGCTCCCCCTTTCCTTTCCTTTCCAGCTTCTCCTCTCTTTACTTCCCCCAAGCACAATTGAAGCTGTTGATCCAGCAGGAGCTGGTCAGCTAATCTTTATGGGCTAACTCTCAATGCATCCATTCCCTTCAGGAAGCCAGCCTGGCAGCCTTAACCTGCATTTCTCTGGGATTAAGGCTACTGTCAGATTGCAAGAGAGGGATTGATTCACTGCCCCCTTTCTATCTGCAAGACTTCTCTTTGACTCAAGAAGGCTTGTGTGGTTGAATGCCTTGCTGCCATGGCCCTGCAACACAATGCTCTCAAGTCTTGCAAAACAAGGTCCAGCACCAAAAACCTCTCACCAAAATCCCACCAAAAACCCTCATCTCAAACCCACAAATCTCTGCTATCTTTCCTTGTCACACTCACTACTCCATGGGAAAAATGCTTCCACAAGACACATCTATGAGTTTGAACTTACATGTATTTGGGAATGCAGATTGGTCATCTGCAAATTTGACACCTTACTGTTAACCTCTAACTCCAGATCATGTATAAACAGCTTAAAAAGCACCAGTCCCAATACAGATTCTAGGCTGACTCCGTTTACTATTACTCTCCACTAAAAATGGCCCATATTTTCCTACGCCCATATATTTCATTTCTTTAGGGTGCAATCCTAACCTGGAGCTAGGCTGGCACAAGGGACAAGTCAGGGAGGATGGTGCACGTCCATGTGCATTTGCAACTCTCCTGGTTGGGAGTGCATCCTTAATCAGTTACCAGTTCATTGAAAGACCTGTCCCCGTATTTCATGACTTAAGAGCCTTGGCAAGAACTTTATCAAAAGGTTTTTAAAAAGTCCAGGTATACAGTATCAACAGGATTGCTTCTATGCACTTACCTGGTAACACTCTCAAAGAACTCAAACAGTGGTATTCAAACTTTAGACCGGGACCTACTTGTGTTGGGACCCACCGAAAGTGATGTCATTAACCTGGAAGTGATGTTGTGGCAGGAAGTGACATCATCAAGCAGGACGTTCTGTCACTGTGACATAATAAATTGACACCCCTGGAATGCAAGCTGGCATTCTTGGATGGCAGCAATTGCACAACCATGAAACACCCCTGACAGAAAGCAAGATTAGGACAAACTATGATGTAAAAGCACTGAACTAAAAACAAAATTTAAAAAACTCTCACTTGAAAATTCAAACTAAACACTCACAAAAGAAATATAACAAGAGTAAGGTTTTCAAAAGATGGCTGCTCCCAGCTTGTCGCGACCCATCAAGTGGGTCCTGACGCACAGTTTGAATAACACTGCTCTAAAAGATCAGTGAGGCAGGACTTACCTTTGCAGAAACCATGCTGATTCTTCTACCGCAAGGCTCGTTCTTCTATAAGCTTACATTGTTATCTTCAATTATGATTCCCCTAGTTTACTCAGAACATACTTTTGGTGAATATTTAGTGAATTATTTCTAGCTTTAAAAAAAAGTCACTTAGATCAATGGAGAGATACTCTATTTAAGTAAGCAAATTGCTAGAGAATGTCTATATGCATGCTAGGTAAACAATAACCCAGCCAACTATATATTAAATAATCTTGGGACAGCTGTGATACCTTAAGTAAACCTGAGTTCATGCCCAAGCAACAAAGTACTTATCAAATGCTCCATTCTCCTTTATTAAACTAATTTACATAAAGTTCGCCAAGCGTACACTTGTTGAAGTTTAGTGACATTTTTGAAAATGGTTTCCTTTTTTCTTTCCGCTTCAAGAACAGAATTTGCATTCAAATTAATATGGATGACACTTGGGGGGGGGGCTGTGTGAGTAAGGATTTCTTCTGAGCAGAGTTCATTGAAGTGACTGGAAGTTGTTCAAGAATTGAGATATGGAAATGTAATAAAAATGATACCAACCGCTAAAACGGGAATGCGTATTGTTAACTCACAGATAGTTTAGAGCCATTTCCACATGATAGTTTAAAAAACACTGGTGTGTTTCAAAAAATCACTTATCTGCAAATAGAATGCAGGACAGAATAATTAAGAGCGCAATCCTAAACTGAGTTAGGCCAGTATAAACTAAGCCAGCAAAGTTTTGGCCAGCACAAGGGCCACCATAAAGCATGATTGGACTACTTTCGGAGTCAGGGACGATGGTTCACATCTGTGTGCTGGCCTCTCTGACTCTGAGAGTGGTCCAAAAATACCTTACGGTGTCCCTTGTGCTGGCCAAACTTTGTGGGTTTAGCTTATGCCAGCCTAACTCAGTTTAGGATTGCATCCTAAATGTAACTAGGTCAAGCTAGTCATGAGTATTAGAACACACAGGATGTAGCTTGGCAGTAAAAATACTTTCCTCTGAACCACTTCTCCTATAACTGTTCTAGACACTGGAGTGATTTGTGGGAGAATTACAGGATAGTTAAACGGTGGAAGGGATAGAGTCATGTGGACTTCTATGATTATCAAACTTTGTACTCAGCGCAATAGTGTCTTAGGGAACGATGTGGTATAGTTTTAAAACCGTTTTATTTTCTCGCAGATTTTATGATTTTAAAAAATGAAAAAAGCAGAAAGTTGTGTTATGTGTTTTTATACCAAGTTTTCATTTTTATTAATTTAAAACACTTTAAAAGTGTACTAGATGGGTGATATAGTACACTGATATCACTGGTGGTCCTGTATGATGTGCCACCAGGGGCACATCCTGACCCCCACCCAGGCAGAAGTAATTGCGGTAATGTGTTGATGTCACCGCAGTTACATCCAGAACATTTGGGATGACCAAATGTGCCAGCCCTCTGGGGGCACAAGAATAGCAACTTTCAGTTTTTGGCTAAAAATCAGAAGTTGCACTTTTAAGTCCTCAGAATACCTCCTTCTGGGCCTGGAAAATTGCCTGTTTTCTGCCAAAAACTGTACTGAAAGCTGCAATTCTTGGACCCCCAGAAGACCCTCTGGAGCAGGAGAAACCTTCAAGCATTAAAAAAAATAAAAGCAGAGGAGGAGGCAAACAACCCCCAGAGTACTTCACAATTATGGCACTTCCTGCTTGATGATGTTACTTCTGGCTATGACATCACTTTTGGGTTAATGACATCACTTCTGGTGGGTCCTGACATGAGTGCTGTCTTAAAAAGTGGGTCCAAATGCTAAAACGTTTGAGGACCACTGGGCTATGTTATTCAGACCTCAATAATTTATAGTGCGCAATCTAATTCAAAACTTCTAGAATTTTTTTTCTTTAGGACATTGTTATACCATAGTATTCCCTCGATCTCTAGGTTCAAAGGTGTCCTTCTGGCAATGATTTTTGAATGATTACATGCACTTAAGCATCAACTTCTTGCCAAATGCTCCCATAAAGAGCAGGCTCAGTGCATGCTGGGGCTATTAAAATCCACATCACACAAAGTTTCTCATTGTTGCAGATCAACCACTTAATGGCAGTGATTATGTAAAGAGGTAGGACAAAGGTATATGTACAACACAAGCTTTAGCTGAAGATTTGATTCCACGTATGAGGCCCAGAGTCCTAAGCAGTTCCCATTGCAGCAAGTGTGGGAATCCCTATCTATAGTGACACAAAGATTCCTTTAGCTCCAATTAGAGTAGATCATCCTGGGCATGGATGTGAATCCAGCATGCAAAGTCAGTCCTATAATTTTTTTAAAAGAATTTTAAAGAATTTTAAAGAATTCGGATTTCTGTTATTAATGCCTGAATCCAGTTTTCAGAAATTCATTCTGCCATCATTTCAGTGTATACTATAGTCTTGTATACCACTTATACAGTCTTCTTGTATACTAATTGAAAAAAAAATGAATCTTAAGAAGTCCCAGATTGCAAATTTCACATTTCAGCTACTTTGAGCAGTGTACAATAGGTGTGTTGGATGTTCACATGGTGCCATGATCACTTCAGCCGTTCTCCAATTCTAAATTATGGTGCATTTAATTTATTTTGTTTTTTCATCATCATCATCCCTTGATTGGCATAATAAATAAACATACATAAATAAAAGCAATACCATTTAAAAATAGGAAAAACAACTAATCTTTGTTTACGATTGCAGTGGATCGACTCCTCCTTTTCTTGACAACTAATTTCAGAAAAGATGCCACTTTTGCAGTTAGAGCTTCAATGGTCTCCTAGAGGATGAACCAATTTTGTCTGCATCAGCCCAACCCTCCTACTTAACAAAAAGACCCTCAAGGAAGGCTAAATGGAGATCTTCATAAAAGGAACAATACAGAATCATACGTTGTACAGATTCAACCGTAACTAGGAGACAACCACAAATTTTTGCTTCCCAAGGCATTCCTCTAAATCAGTGGTCAGGGAACAGGGGTAAATTACCCCAAATGGGGTAAAAATGAAATTCCTGGGGGTAATGGACGGTCGCATTGCCGAGACACAGCCGGGCATGCATATGAATCTATATGCATGCCCGGCTGTGTCTTGGCAGCGCGACCATCCATTACCCCCATTCCGGTTCCGTCGCTGTCTGGCTGGCTCCGTTTTGTTTTGTTTGTTTGTTTGTTTTGCTCCGCCCTTTACAACTTCATATTTACACAGCATTAATTAAGCTCATTAATTAATCAAATAAAAAGCAATGGGTTCCAATATGTAATTTTTTTCCTTTTGTTCTGGCGGGGGTGGGGTAACGTTGGCGTATCTAAATATATTTTGGGGTAAAAGGTAAAAAAGTTCCCTGACCCCTGCTCTAAATCTACCATATAGCACTCCAGAGGGCATGGCATTGCTTCTTGCTAAGGAGAAAGCTCTACACTTGTCAGGACATTTAAAAAGTAGAGGGATTTGACCATGAGCCCCCAACTGACTGGGAGCTGCAGATATAATTTAAGTCAAATTCATGCTTTGATGTTTGTTTGGTTTTTTTAACTTTCCCTGTTTTGGGATACTTTTCCAAAATATTCCCTTGCTTGATCTATTCAAAACCTGTTGTGGGTCTCTCTCTCTCTCTCTCTCTCTCTCTCTCTCTCTTTTTTTTAAACATGAGTTTTTGCTTTATTTTCTTACCAAAAAGTACCTCCACTAGAAAATTATTCTGCACAAGCTCTGCAAAGATGACTAGGATCTGTGCAAGTGAACCAAGCAGTGGATTGTGCCCAAAATGCCAAAAAAAAAAAAGTGTGTAAGTTTTGCTAAATTCCCTTCACACCACATTTATTAATTAGTATATAAACAGAATAATGGACTGGACAGTTTAAGAGTTGTGTGGCTTACTGTCTATTTTGGTGACCGGTTAAAGTTGGCTATGTCCTCTTTATGTTTCGTTTCATTTTAATTAGCCTGTCTAATTAATGAAAATAAGAGGGGAAGGAGGAAGAGCCAAATGTCTTTTCATGACAGATACTAGACTATGTACTTAACTGGCAGCTCTGCTTGCAGTATAAATGTATATATGAGCTCAAGTAATCACAGAGTATGATTATGTACCAGTCCTAGTTATGTAGGACTGATATACTGAATAGGAATATCTATTTTCTGACACTGAATGAGTGGAAAAACTCCATTGATGCACCAAAGCTTCCATACACACAAAAAGCCATTAAGGGACACAGCCTATCCAATTTTCTAGCACTGATGAAGTCATGCCAACAGGACGTGCACTGCATTCTGCAGTGGAAGGGAAGTCAGGGAAGCCACCTCAAAATGTTGGAATGTTTGTTCCCTTGGGGTTGCATTGCAGCTGCATCGGCACTGGAAAGTTGGATAGGATTGGGCCCTTAGGGCCTAATCCTATTTAATGTTTCAATGCTGATGCAGCTGCAATGCAGCCCCAAGGTAATCAAACAAATATACCTTGAGGAGGCATCCATGACTTCCCCACCACTACAGAATGCAGCACACACCCCACTGGGATGGCTACATCAGGGATGGAAAATCGGATAGGATTTGGCCCTAAGAGCACAAGAGCCCACTGATCTAGTCCAGCTTCCTGTATCTCACAGTGGCCCACCAGATCTCTCAGGGAGCACAAAAGACTACAAGATACCTGCACCCTGTTGCCACCGAGTTATGTAGGACTGATATACTGAATGGGAATATCTATTTTCTGACATTGAAATGAGTGGAGAAATGAGAGGAGAAATTCTGGCATTCTCTTGTGTCTGGCACTCAGAGTAAGTATCTGGTTCTGCTTTCATTCATCACATCTTTAATATTATATTCAAATTTAACTATATTAAATTAGATTTAATTGCTTTTTCATTGCTGTTGCTGTGGCTTTCCCTGGGGCAAGGAGACAAATGTCCCCTTACCTCGAGGAGACCTCCAAACGCCAAAATTCTTCCACAGGATACAGCGCAACCCCACTGGTCCTGCTACATCAGTGTGGAGTAATTTCAATAGAATTGTGCTATGACCATACATCCTAAGCATGTCTAGTCAAAAGTAAGCCCCACTGGGATCAATAAGACTCCAAGTAAGCATGCAAAGGATTGCAGCCTGAAAGATGGAACTTTGTTGGACTATGAAACTCATTTCTCCGGGGTAAAGGTAAAGGTTTCCCCACGACTGAATGGTCTAGTCCTGACCGACTGTAGGGGGCGGTGCTCATCTCCATTTCAAAGCCTGTAGAGCCGGCGTTTTGTCCGAGGACAAGTTCCCGTGGTCATGTGGCCGGCATGACTCTACGCCGTAGTGCACGGAACGCCGTTCCCTTCCCACCGAAGTGGTCCCTATTTATCTACTTGCATTTAGGTGCTTTCCAACTGCTAGGTTAGCAGGAGCTAGGACAAGCAACGGGAGCTCACTCCATCGTGCAGTCTTGAACTCCCAACCTTCTGGTCGGAAAGCCCAGCAGCAGCGGTTTAACCGGCTGCGCCACTACGTCCCTCTCCACTTCTCCAGGGTATCCATCTCTAAATAAATCAACCAATTTTAAACAAACATTATTAATATATACTGGCTCTGAAGGTATTTGCTATTTTATAGCAGTACCTTCATTCATTTTATATAGGAAAATAATTTTTCCTCCTACAATCAATATCTTTCCCCATTTCAGTGATGTACAACTCTTTGTATTTTCCCAAGATGTTTTGGTATGTGTAACTTTTTTTCCCAGATGGTAGGCTTGGTACAAGCACTCATTTAAATAATTTAAATCAATTTACTTGCATAAATTATACAACACATTCATAGGTTCCAGATTCTTCCCATGTAGGCTGGCATAGACATTAGTAGGAAATGTGCAAAACCAGTAACTCAATATGGCCTAGAATATGTATCAGAGAATCCTTAGCTGAACTCATTTTTTCAAAAGCTATTAGTCATATCAGACATCTCACAATGTAATAAGGCAATAGACTAGATTTCCACAAGAATCCATTTCATATTTGAGTATGCTCCCCAAAGCAAGAATGAACAGCTGATATATTGAGCTATTATTCATTAGAAACATTGCAGTTTGACAGTTATTTTCAAATAAGGGAATGAGATGATTACCTGGCTGTTTATTAATCTGGCTTAAAAAAACCAGAAAATGGCAAGAACCTTCATAAACGCACACAACATTCTCTCCTTTTCATCTCAAACATCAGGTACATTTCCTTAATATTTCCTTGAACACTTTTGCCTCTATTTATTGACTCATAAAGAAGCCTAATGGTATACAAAGTAAATGTCTGATCATGAACATTTGACAAAAAAATTATTCTTTGCTGATTTATCCAGCTCTGAAACACTCATTACCCTGTCTTTATGCAGGGAAGAGGAGGGGGAAAAAAAGATGTGATCTTTCAGTATACATAATTTCAGAATGTAACCAACATAATTCCAGCTGGAAATCTCAACTCAAGCCTAGCTATTACTTTCATCACACACACGCACACAAACTATACCCACAAAACTTTGACATTACCATGCAACCTTAACTGATCTAAAGCTCTCTGATGAATTTCATCACTGACAGCACAATCCTAAGCCTGTCTACTCAGAAATAAACCCCACTATTTCAATTAGACTTAGCCCCAGGTAAGGATGCTTAGAGGTTGTTGCCAAGCTGTTAGGCGTGAATCACCGGGGAGCCGCAAAAACCAGCCAGGGGAGTTGCAGAATCCTCACGAAAAACCCACCACCCTATACAATATGGGACTGCAGCCCTAACGGGGAGCCCCGGCCAATGGGGAGTGAGACCCAGTAGGTCAAGGGAGCCGCCAATTGAAAAAGATGTGGGAACCCCTGGTGAAGAGGATTGCAGCGGGGCAACCCAATCCAGAACTGTCTAGCCGCCATGGGTGCAGTGGTGGCCAAAATGGCTACCACTTTCATCCCCTTTCCCTGGGGAAAGCCCCACTGCCCGCAACAGGGCTCCTTGGCTCACCGCTGGCTATTTTGCTGGTGGAAATTTGAGCATGTCGGGATGCATGGGCCTCTGCCTGGGATAAGATCCAGCTGTGGAAGCCATCGCTGGTTCCCACCCCGTTGCAAGGCCGCCACACCTCTCCCCCTGCCCAAGAACTCCCACCCTGCCCACAATGCCAGCGAGGGGTAGCCTTTCCTCTTGCCGACGATGCGTCGCCGCCTCCAGGTGCCACATCACGGGCAATAAGAACTTACTACCCATGCTGCATGGCACTTTTATGACACCAGCATGAGCGATATGCCCGTACTGCTCACGCAGGAGGGCTCTGGATTGAGCCCTCAATCAGTATTCAAGAGCCCTGCAACACTTTTTGAGCAAAAAAATTCAGGCCTCGGTTTCATATTGTCACATGTGTATTCTCATAATTTCTGCCTTGTTATTTAGCACTTGAACGCAGAGGCCAAATACTGTCATCCCCAATCATTTTCCAGATGTCCTATTGCTGCTTGGCACTTGTTGAATGTAAACACCATAAATGCTAATAACCTAGTGTGGTATATAGACAATGATGTCATGCACCCACTACGCACCACTACGCGAGTACCTAGAAGTACCTAGAAGTTGAGCTGGCCCTGCCCACTCGAAGCTGGTCCCGTCGGCTGGTTGGCTCAGCAGCTGCGCATGTGTATTGCACGCCCGCAGCCGTTGCCTGCACTTTCTGTGAGGAGGCAGGCAGGCAGGCAGCGTGGTGGTGGCAGCAGCAGCAGCAGCAGCGAGGGAGACCTGGGAATAAGGCAGCAAGCGTGAGAAGGTAGGCTGCCTGGGGCTCCCGCTCCCTCCAGCCACGCAGATCCAGCGTCCCGGTTCCTCCTGCAGCCTCCCCCTAGCCCCAGCCCCCACGCGGTCTTTTTTTGGTCGCCCGTTCCCCCTCCTGCTCCTTGCCGGCCGGCCTGGCACTCGGTCGCGTGCCCACATGGTCACACGACCCGGTGGGCGCCCGTTCCCCCTCCTGCTCCTTGCCGGCTCCTTGCATTTAACATTAAAGTTAAATGGCTCCCTGTCCCAAAAGGGCTCCCAATCTAGTACAGTCTAGCCTGCTATTTAACCAGGGAACAGTTGAAGCAAAATATGTCTATACGCATCTCTAGAAAGCAAAGCAATAGAAGTTAAATGAACACTAATTAACACTTCATTTGAAATGAAGATTTCAAATTTCCCTGTTTTCCTGTTGCATCCCAAAACCTGATCTTTTAAGAATTGCTACAGCTAAACCTGAGTATGACTTGAAATATTCATTTTTGGATTGTTGGAGTCTTCTCCTGATGAGAAGAGTCCAGGCAGGAAATAAAATTTTAAATCATAATGATGTGTACAAAATTGTAGGCTACCTATACAAACATTAAGAGCGCAATCCTAATCAGGAGTTAAGCTGGCACAAGTTAGGCTAGCAAAGTTTGGCTGGCACAAGGGACACCTTAAAGTACATTTGGACCACTCTTGGAGTCAGAGAGGCCAGCATAAAGATATGCACCATCCTCCCTGATTCCAAGAGTGGTACAAACATGCTTTATGGTGGCCCTTGTGCCAGCCAAACATTGCTGACCTAACTCCAGGTTAGGATTGCGCTCTTAATGTTTGTATAGGTAGTCTACAGTTTTGTACATATCATTATTATGATTTAAATTTTTATTTCCTGCCTGGACCCTTCTCATCAGGAGGTGCCCAAGGCAGTTTACAATTTTTTTTCTCCGCATTACAGGAATAGAAAATAAAAGGGAGGCGGTAAAAGCCTCTTTCCTCCTCACTGGGCAGTTGCTATTTTTCTGGGAGGGAGAGAGGTGCCGTTCCTGGTGACTTCTCCTATTCTAATCATAAAGCCAAAGCTTCTCTGGACCGCAGCACGCTTCCTGCCTCTCACATCCACCACAAACAGGGATAGAAATACTCTGCAGATGCCTGGCAAACTGTGCGAAATCGACAGGGCTTTACAAAGCACTTCGCTGAGAACCTCCATCATCCTGACTGGCATTTTCTTTCTTTCTTTCTTCCCTCAATTAGCAAACATGAAATCATTCAACTTCAGAAGTGTACTTTGTGCCGGCTGAAGCTGGCAAACAAAAGCCATTAATTACAGTCTCTAAATTTAGTGATGTATGAAGTGTTGGCATCTATGAAAAACACAGTAGGAAAAACAATTCCCAAGCCAGGGTCCAGAAACATGGCAGACAGCACACCAGCCACAAAGTACTCTAAAAACAAAAACAGAAGAAACAATTGGCCCAGTCCACAACCCAGCAACACTGCGTTATTCTTAAACTGTTTTGTGTTTATGTTGTGGCAAGACCTTGTGTTGCTGGCAAGAGAACATAGTGCACAGAAGTGGCACACAGAAGGGCCTTGGGGCATTTAGAGAAAAGGAGGCCACAAAGGGCAAGTTAACAACCCTTCCTCTTACTGTGCTTGTGATATAAATGTCCCCGAAGGCAGTGGTTCCCAAACTTTGGGTTGGGACCCACCAGTGGGTTGTGAGCCAATTTCAGTTGCAAAACATCTAGAGCAGACCTAGGGGTAAGCTGTGTAGCCCTTGTAGGGTTGGCTGCCCAGGGGTAGTGGATGGTATATAGTGTATGCTGCTGCCACTACGAATCCCACCTCTTTCTGAGCCTTATCATCCCTCCATCCTGTCCAGTAGTGCCCCCTCCCCACCTCTAGAGCACTCTCCCGCTACCCTCTCCCACTTCTTCCTGTGTCACCAGGTACACATTCTTGCGGTTGGTGCAGGGACTGGCTCTGAGGCCGGCGGCCGGCACATGCCCTTGTGCTTGTGATGCTGACTCGAGTTATTATTATTATTTATTATTATTATTATTTATTAGATTTCTATCCCGCCTTTTGCCCGAAGGCACCCAAGGCGGCATTACAATATAAAATTCAACACAAAAAAACAATTTAAAAACAATATTAAAACAATACAATAAAACAAAATTAAAACAAGCAATAAAATTTAAAAACAACAAGCCCTGTGGATCATAAGTTATAAAATATAAAAGTGAACCAGCCAGCCAGCCTGTCAACAGTTAAAAGCTTTTTGAAATAAAAAGGTCTTCAGCCCCCGCCGAAATGTTAACAAAGAGGGAGCAGTTCTCAATTCTAAGGGGAGGGTATTCCAAAGTTGGGGGGCCACCACGGAGAAGGCCCTCTTCCTGGCCGCCACCCCTCTCACTTCTCCTGGTGGCAGCACAGTCAAAAGGGCCCCCCCCAGATGATCTAAGAGTACGGGTAGGATTATATGGAAGGAGGCGGTCCCTCAAATGCCCCGGACCCGAGCCGTAAAGGGCTTTAAAAGTCAAAACTAGCACCTTGAATTGGGCCCGGAACAGAACAAGCAGCCAGTGTAGCCGCCGAAGCAACGGCTCGACAGAGTCAAACCGATGTGCCCCAGCAACCACCCGAGTTGGTGCAAATGTGACTTACAGCATGTCTGTGACATGCACAGGAAGGCCTGCACCCGCTCAAATCCAGGTTAGGATTGGGCTGCCCAACATAAATGAAACCCTGGGTGAAACTAATCCAAAATGGGAGAATTCTCAAATAGAAAAAAAGAGTGCACTTCTTATCAGGGTACTGAAGAATCTTCCATCTCCAAGGGCCTACTATCTTCCTTTCCCCCATAATGGTGACAATGTTCTGAATCTTCACAAAAGGGTTTAGGACAAGGGAAGGCAGGCAACTAAGGGGACATTATCCTCTGTGCTCTAATAAGATGGTACCAAGCTGAGGATACGCAGGGAAAAAAGTTAAACAAATGAAGTATTCTAAGACAAGCTGACAACCTAACAGGAATACACAATTATTACCCACTTTGAAGAAACTGAACCAATGCAAAAATTGAGCATCATTCTCAGAAATACACGCCTTGCCTTGCTTTGAGCAATTTAGATATGCAATAAAAGCCATTTGCACAATTAGCACATGCACAGTTAAATGGGTCGTGGAAACGTTTGCATTCTTTTGTTAGCTTGGCAGAGAGGAAGAACGCAATAGAACAACACACTACAATTCTGCAGCCATCTGGGGCAGTGAAAACAGTAATAAACTTGAAAAGTGTCATTATTATACACATTACTGCTCCTAACGAGCCAATGTTTTCAAATATTTATACCATTTCTGTCTAGGTTAATGCTCCCAAATTTTTGTCGAGAGGAAAAGAAATACATACAGCCTCCTTCTGCTATTAGATGGTCATTAATTGTGCTCACCAGTTGAAGCTGCAAATAGAACAATACAACTTGCACAGTCGAAGACTACTGTGGAAGCCGCAGTCAATTATGATGTGTTGGAGCTGAACATGAAATTGCTACAACTTACTTTTTTTTTTTTTCTTCATTTCATTCTACAGTATATTTTAGTTTAGGTAAAGCACACCACTAGCAAATCCAGACTACTTTGTCTTCATACCAAGAATGCCTCTACGTATTGAGTTTAGCAGAACATATCTATCACAGATCTCATGGTTTGGCTGATAAAATGAACATGAAGTTGCTAGAAAGGACAATAAACCCGAGATTTTAATTTAAAATTCACATAAGGGTATTCATACTCTTCTTGGTGACAGGCACTGTCACCAAGGTCTATATTTAATTGCTTCTCCCACCCCCCACCCCCACCCCAGTGAATATGTTTGCTGTCCTGAAGATAAATCTATAGCCTACCCCTTGCCAAAGAAAAATTGTGCCGGCTTTTCAGTATGCTGGCGCCGCAGGTCACATCTATCATCCTCAGGCCTCTGTTTTACTTTTAATTACAAAACTTCACTCAAGAATATTACTTCCAGTCCTAAAGTAAGGGAGAATGTAGGTTTTAATTTGCAGAGAGGCACTTAAATTCTCAACTCCAGCGACATTAATTTGCTGGTACTAAGCAACCAGCACAATAACATGCAATTGAGGTTTCCACGAAAAGCTGTGTTTAGCTACATTACAAGTCAACATTTCCCAAGTCAACATTTCCCAAACAGCACAATACATGTTCCACTAAAAAAAAAGTGGCATAATTCTGATCCATTGGGGGGGGGGGGAAATGGGACTGAAGGGCTTAAGTCTGTTTAAAATTCTGTTGAACAAAACAGGACATAATTTTGCCCATGTATATATTTCTACATCTTTGCTTCCAATATACGTACAAGAGGTGGCAACCTGGGTTAATTATACACAGGTTCACAGAAATACAAGTAGAAAAGAAATGGTGGTCATATGAACCAGTCCACTAAAATTACTCTTACAGTATAGTACACATCTCTTATACTGCAAGGAGCATATTCCACAGAGGGAAAGTTTTGTACCTTTGACTGAATCTTATCTTGTAGGGCAGAGTTTCTCAAATGGTGGATTGGTTTGAGAAACTTGGTGGGCTGTGACCTGATGTCAGGTGGGTCACAGAAAGCTAGGAGCAGCCTTCTTGGAAGCTGCAGACTTTACTCTTGCTGTATTCCTTTTGTGAGTGTTAACTGTTTGAATTTTCAAGTGAGGGTTTTTTTTATTTTGTTTTTAGTTCAGTGCTTTTATGTAATTTTTTTCCCTAATGATGTTTTATAGTTGTGCAATTACTGCAGTTCAGTCAGTTTACTGCAGAATGTCAGTTTGCATTCCAGGAGTGTCATTTTATTATGTCACAATACAGCACTTCCTACTTGATGATGTCACTTCTGGCTATGACGTAACTTCCAGGTTAATGACATAACTTCCAGCGGATCCCAACATGAGTGCTATTCTAAAGAAGTCTAAAACATTTGAGAACCACTGTTTTAGTTTATTTGTTTCACTAGAGTTTGCCTACTACTGGATCCTGGAACCTTCCCTCTCACTATATTTGCTGTCCTCTGACTAAATGCTGGATGTAGTCCAGAACACCCATGAGGTCTTGTGGTGTGACCCGGAAGTGCCAAAGGAAAAAAGTAAGGAAGAACTAACGCACTATAAAGATAGCGACTCAAAGCCGAAATGGCCCCAAGTCCTGAGTCCCTGACTTTGGGTCCAAGTCAGGTGCATGTCTTTGATTGATGTGACTTAAGTGCGACTTACAGAGGAGTCACGCAAGTTGAGTGCCCATCCCTGCTAAGTACCTACATTGATTCAAATCGACTGGCGAACAACAATGAAGATCACTAGAACTAGCAACCCCACAGTAACGTCCTGTCATATAGGGCACAATCCTAACCTGAAGTTAGGTTGGCACAAGTTAGGCCAGCAAAGTTTGGCCAACACAAGGGCCACTGTAAAGCACGTTTGGACCACTCTCGGGGTCAGGGAGGATGGCACATGTCTGTGTGCTCGCCTCTCTGACTTCAAGAGTGGTCCAAACATACTTTACAATAGCCCTTGTGCCGGAAACTTTGCTGGCCTAACTTGTGCCAGCCTAACTTCAGGTTAGGATTCTGCTGATAGTCCAGCTTAAAATTCCTGAGAAAACAATAGTTTTGGTTTTGTCTCTGAATTTTTAATACATTGGCCTGACAGGTATTCTAAGGCTATGATTTCCAGACCTGTTTTGCCACCACTGAAAGAGCCCTGCACACATCTCATATCATACTTTTTTCCCCTAGAGTACAACTAGGCAGCTGAGAGAAACTTGTGGTGATAGCCAAGCATGAACAATACTTGCTAACTTAGGGCAGGTAGTCCCTCTGCATCCAACTACTATGTGTGCAATGGCAGGGATTTGAGTTACCAATTCAATTAACAGGAATTATTCAATTAATTGGCATTACCAATTCAATAACACTAATAAAAAATGACACAAGCCTGAAAAATATTCAGAAAGAATTTATTTTTAAGAAGTGTGATTTATGCAATTCCACACTGTCCTCGCTTTTTATCCTGTGGTTACAGATATATTGAAACAGGTGTGTACAGTAGATTTACTTTCATGTACATCTACAGCTGTAGGCCTGTAAAACTGCTTTGTACCAATTAATTCTTCACAAAGACAGCTTGCTATTGAAAAAATGAAATCTTTTTTTTAATCAGGCATTATCGTTTAAAGATCACAATGAGAAGATCAATGAACTTCTGTTTCAAGCTGCCAGTGTATATCGCTAGGGGAAACAAAAGAGATTTTTACATGGTATTGCTTACATGAGTACTCTCTCCTATTTCTCAAATAATATGGAGTAAAATATATACAGGATAGATTCAGTTAATTGTTCTCAAAATATCTATTCACTGAAACACCTGCATAATATATTCTAGGAAGTTGCCTTCTGACTAAGAGATATGCCTCCAGGCATCACAAAATTTACCTCTGATCTTATTTGAGTCTTTAAAAATAGTCTTAACACAAGGGAACAAATGAACAGCTGGCTGAGAATGTGCAGGAAACCCCATGACATCAATGGGATTATTCATTTGAAATAACAGCAGCCACAACTGTATTGTACAGTACATCTCTCTTTGGAATGAGACTATTTGAGTTTCCTGATGTCACATCAGAAGTTACAAAATACCAAACATGATACAGCTGTAGAAAGTCATTAGCCCACTCACCCCGCACCAATAATATTACCTGCCCACTCCCAAGTTGCAGACCGAGATTAAACCACTGCGGCGGCCCAGAGCTGTTGCAAACATTCTGTAAGGCATGTTTGCTTCAGTGCAAGCGGTGCTGGACCAATGCTGGCGTCAGAGTCAGCCTAGGCACACCGTGGACGGCAGCAGGTAAGCCACCCCTGCACTGGCCGAACTTGGCTTTTCAGGGCAGGGAGAAGACGGCAGAACAGGTTGGGGGAGAATAGCCCCTCGGCCCAGGGAGGGTTGGAGGAGTCAGGAACTGGCCATTCGGCTGGCTCCTAACTCAATCCAGGCCACACTGGGCCACTCAGACTTGCACCTGCTATTCAGATCCAAGCAGCCCCATTGGGCTGCCTGGGGTTTACCCAGGGTAAAGGGACAACCTTTCAGCGCCAGCCTCGGTGCACCTGTGCTGCATGTCCTCTGCGTCAGCCAAAGCCAGATGGCGCGGAGGAGAGACGAGGCAGGCAGGAGGGAGTGAGTGGGGAGAGGCATTCTTGGGCAGGTGGTGGGTGGGCCAGCTGGCCTGGGAGGGGGGAGGATTCGGCCATAAAGCTGAATCCTAGGCCCATTCCCCAGGCTGCACAGTCTCCTCGGATCTGCGCCTGCTATTTACCCCGCATGACGCAAAATCAAGACACGAGACCAGAGCTGGAGTTAAACAGGGCCACTTTATTAACTATTTACAAATGCAGCAGCGCATAACTACAGCGTGCGGGATCTCGGGGAAACGGCCCTAGCTGTCTGCCTCCCCAGAGGTGATCTGGATGACCACAACGGGCGTACCACCTGGCTCCCGACCGTTCAGCTTGGCGTTGCCGAGCCAGGTCGCTCCTCGCCTACCAAAGGCAGAGGCAGCTTGACTGCTCAGCTCACCCCGGCCACAGCCCAAGGGTAGCTTCGCTGCATCCGATCCAGGAAAAGCCTGCCACCTCACCGAGCCGGTCAGGCAACTTATGAGGGACTTTTGGCCGATCCTGAACCATGCTGCCTCCGGTGGACGCCGAATATACAGAAGAACTTACCTACCCCCCCCCCCCGCACGCTGCCTGCCAGTTTATAGTGACCGATTAACACCCAGCCCGCCGCAGGCTGAGGTAGGCGAAAAAACGCCCAGCCCCGGCCAATCGGGCTGAACGCAAAATATTCCTACCCGGCCCCGAAGCAACCAGCTAATCCCAGCCTGCCAAACGGGAGGGTGGGCGGGAACAATACGCCTGGCTGGAGCTCAAATGAGCAGTGGGCGGGACGAGCGTGGATAATATCCACGCTCGCCCCGCCCCCAGGCTGCAGTGTAAGCAGCCCATTCGAGCTCCGGCCTCATGCCTGTGTGTGTGGGCGGGGCAAAGGGAGGCAACGTGCTAGCTGCACGTTGCCATTCTTAGCAGGTGCAGATCTGAGAAGTCCAGGGGGGGCTGGCAACCTCCCGCATGCAAGGGCACAAATGTGCACTTGCGCCAAGGAGGCTCCAGCCTCCCGAAAGCAGTGCTGCATACAGACTGGATTTCAAAAACTGCCAGCGTAAATTAGACTTTAAGGATTAATTTGCAAATTGCGCTATTTCAAAACTGTGTAAATGAAGACAGTGTGAATTGAGAGCAGCCTACACAGTAAATTGTATATGAGCTAAGCAAGGAAGCAGTTCACTCTGGACATTCCGCGGCTCAAGCTTCCTGTTGCACAGGATTCCATGTTTGTTCTTCGCCTTGGTCCTTCTTTTTAAAACCAAAGTCAGCCTGGATATGCAGCTACTCAGAGCAGAGGAAGGGCAGATGGCGAAAGGCTACGCAAGTTCAAAATAATTGTCCTCAAGCTGCTAATTTTTCCCCTATGGAAATGCAAAAGAACAACTAGAAAGTTATGTGGCCTCTTTCTGCCTGCCTTTATTTCACTCTAATTTGCAGTCTAGAGGATGATCTTTTAAAAAAATGCAGAAGAAAAAATTCCACGGAATTCATCGTCTCTTAGGCACAATCCTACACACTTACATAAGACGGACATCCAAATCCTGTGCTGCTGGGATCCAATATGAGCAGCGGTGCCAAAACAGTGACCACTGCTTCCCATGGGGAAGGGGACAAGTGTGAGAACAATTTCCATTCTCCCAAGGAAAGTCACAGGCTCCACAATGGGGCTACTCTGCTCACTGCCAGGTATTTTGCTGACAATGAGCGGAGCAGAACCATGTCAAGCTCTGCTGCCCGAAGCGGGGCATAGGTTCTGGTGGTGGTCTCCACCGCCAGTCCCACCCCCCTCCTTGCCCCTGGTCTTCCTGTACCCATGCCTAGTCCCATCCTCCCCATGCCCTCCTTGCACCTGCCCCATGCCCCTAGTGTTTTTGACATTATGCCCAGGATAGGAAAGGCAAGGTAGCCTCTGTGTCAATTTCTGAAACAACATTTCTAATTTTTGGCATGGGCAGCTTCTTGAATCATTTTACACTTATTCCAGCAACAAGAGGTAATGTTGATTATAACGTTTCGTACATGACACTGAAACCATCTCATACGCTTCCTCTATTTGCCCCAATTCTATTCTCCATGCAGTATCATTTGTGTCCTCCCTTTGTATCATTTGTGTCCATGTCTAGATTGTAAGCCCCTCAGGGCAGGTGCCTGTTTTTTTTTTTCCCCACTCTATGTAATGCACCATGTACATGTAATGATGCAATATGAACACATTAATATAATGACATGAATGACACTATGAATTGCATATATAGTAATGAACCTTAAAAGGAGAAACATTACAATAATTAATAGCATTCCGTTTAATCCAAAAACACAACTGTTCATTTTATTTATATCTTGCCTTTCTATACCTGTAGAAAACTCAAGGGGGCTAACAAATGAATCAATGCAGTTGAGAAGTGGAAGTATAAGACAGTATACTTCACCATTATTTCAGAGTACGATTGTATGTCGAATATTATTGTAACATGGCTTTAATTAGCTATACCAATGGAAACATTGCAATGCACAGAAAGGGCACCAAATTGCCACTACTGGGTTTATATAAAAATGTGATAAAATCTGAGTTCTTTGAAACTGAATCTGTCTCAAAGGAAGAATTTTTATATTATTGGCAATTTTAATATTTCAGAAACCTTGGCATCTAATAGAATTCACAGTGCTTAACAAAAGGAATGGTAATGGGTAAAGCAAATACAGTCCAATCTCACTTCTTCAACATATAACCTGGAGAAGATTCACAATAGTCAGATGTTCACAAGATCAGATAAATGGCTACCACTGTTTATAGAAGCTGGTGGGGAGAAGATTCATATCAAATCCCAATAATATTTTTTTAATAATTAAAGCCAAGATGATAAGGGTCCCACTGTGTAAGAGGATCTTTACCTTGAGTATATTGAGTACCATACCAGAAACTGATATCAAACTAGCAGGACTATATTCAAAATACAATTATGACATGATACAATACCAGAACTTCCCATATACACATTTTAAAAAACAACTGTTGTTCATGTTAGAGCTATTCATCAGAACAAAGTCAACATTTAAACTGCCTACTATTTCTCTGATTAAGAGTTTATTTAACTTGAAAATAAAGTTAAACTTCAAAATTGTTATTTACCCTGAGGTGACTCGTATATATTGTTTCAGATGCAACAAAAGAAGTGGTACACTGCAGTGTACCACTGCAGGGCACAATCCTGACCTGGAGTTAGGCGGGCACAGTTCAGCCAGTGAAGTTTGGCTGGCACAAGGGCCACTGTAAAGCGCGTTTGGACCACTCTCGGAGTCAGGGAGAATGGTGCATGTCTGTGTGCTGGCCTCTCTGACTCCAAGAGTGGTCCAAACATACTTTATGGTGTCCCTTGTGCTGGAACTGTGCTGGCCTAACTCCAGGTTAGGATTGTGCCCTCAGCCTCAGATGTGTTATCCCAAATCCTGAGTGATGCAGGCAGCCCTGAGCTCTTTGGTGATTCTTTGCTTTTGCAACAGGCATCAGAAGTAATTATGATCTGCATATGTTCTTCTGGATGGTCAGTCTGGTTTTCCATGACTTGGTAACATTTCTAAGGGCGCAATCCTATGCAGCGCCGGAATGGACAGGCCAACTTGGCAGCGCTGCCCGAGCGCAATCCTGAACTAAGCTCTCTGTCTCTATTTGTGCAAGAAGAAAAATCTCTATTAGGGCGCAATTCTAACCTGGAGTTAGGCCGGCACAGTTAGGCCAGCAAAGTTTGGCCAGCACAAGAGACACCATAAAGTATGTTTGGACTACTCTCGGAGTCAGGGAGGCCAGCAAACCAACGTACACCATCCTCACTGACTCCAAGAGTGGTCCAAACACGCTTTATGGTGGCCCTTGTGTGGCCAAAGTTCAGTCTGAAGGGCCAGGGCAATGAGCCAATAAAAAAGTAAATAATGCTGAAGAAAAAATATTAGGGTTAAGGCATGACCTTGCTGAATTTGTACTGTGATATTTGGAATCCTTATGTGTTATTGATTCATTCTAATGCCCACTGCATTCAGTTGCAATTCAGTACAGGTTGCCTTGTGGAATCTTTAAGAGGTTTCTGGGAAATCTCTTGGGTTCAGACTTACAGGATATGCAGGGTGTTCATTTTTTATACACTGTACAGTAGGCGGAAAGGTCTTGACAGTTATAAATTCAAACTTGCAATGCACTGGCCACATGAATGCAAAGCACTGTGAGAACATTGTCCATGAATCGCTGACACAATTGAAACTTTTCAAGAGAGTCATGGAAAACTCTTGAGTGCTTTTTAGTTAAAGGGGGAAAAAAAACCCAAGAAAAAGTTACATATTTGTAAGAGCCGGAGAAAGAGCTTCATGGGGGTGGCTTTATACAACCTCCTTTTTTACTGAAATGTGAAATATGGCACTGGGAATATCTGAATTTTGAACCATGGCTTCCCCTAAAGCAGTGGTTCCCAAACTGTGGGTTAGGACCCACCAGTGGGTCACAAGCCAATTTCAGATGGGTTGCAAAGCACCTAGAGCAGCCATATTGAAAACATGGGAAGATGGGATGCTGGGAAGGGAGAGGGCTTTGCGGCTGTTTTGCTGGTGTAGTTGTAAATAGGCCTTTTCCTTTCCTATTCACTTTGCTATGGGAAAATGGCTGAGAAATAACCCAACTGATTGCAACATTCTCAGGAAAACAGCAGGCTCTGGAGTCACAATGGCAGCACTTCAGGCCATCCTAGTGGGTCTTGGACAGATACGTCATTCTAAAATATCTGCCACCTTGGGTGCCTTCGGGCAGAAAGGCGGGATATAAATCCAATTAATAATAATAATAATAATAATAATAATAATAATAATAATAATAATAATAATAATAATAA